>MU177904.1:298828-334036 GCA_016695465.1 Suillus americanus
GATTTTATTTTAACATTAAATGTAATATATAATATATATGTGATGGGTGGGAACGATGACTATGCTGACGCGGATGCGGGTCGGATGGTCGGATAGGGTCGGACGGTCGGATATTCCAGGATCGAGATGTCCTCCAGAAGTGTGACCAAAGTAGAGAAGAATGCAAACATTGAGATTCAACGCTCGAGTTGAGTTGCCGATGCGTTACTATATCAAAGACTGCTCGCCCCAAGTAGCGCATGTTCCCCGCGAATATCGAAATTCCTGCACAGAGGGCCATGCACACCAGCAAGAGCTGGATTCCAAAAGGCGAGGATGACTTCTACGAGGGTAATTTCAACACACGGATCAGAAATGGCACAGGTGTAGGGAGCTGCATGATGGGAGAGGGATGCTAGCGCCGAACAGATCAGCATCGTGGCGGTGAGGGGTGATTCGGGGGACACGGAGGCATGTCTAAGTACTAGTGTCGGGTAAGACATCTGATTTTGCACTTTACATTGTGCAAGGACACAGATATGTCTTAGGCGAAGCATGGATGAGTGGGATAAAGAAGCTAGGATTCGGAGGGGGCGAGGAACTTGAACGTTTGAACACCCTGTAAGTAATACATAATACCACCATAATATCATAAACCTGAAGTTTTACTTCCTGTTTGCCATTTGTTTCCTCTTAACAATCACGCCACCCATCTGCTTCAACCACCTCTTGTCAACTGCCAAATCCGAGCCGTTGTCAACCGCCAAATCCACGAAATTGTTCAAAACAAGTTTGCGCATAATGTCGCCCGACTCTGCAATACAACGAGTGAGGTTGTCCGGGAAGCTTGGGTGTTCCCGAAGCGCCGTGACGCAAGCATGGTCTGCGAAATTCATGCCCTCAAATTTTTCCCTGTTGGTATCCCACCAACTCTCCATGCGAGTCTCTTTCTCCAATCCTGTGACGATGACGACAATCGGAACCTTCTCCCGGCAGATTTCAGAGTAGAATTTGTTGTAGGCCTTAACGAGGACGTGGGGGGCAATTGTGCTGCACATACAGTACACCAGAAGGCTGATTCCATCCAACCTAGAGTTCATGAGCTCACGCAACAAACTTTTCAACTGTTTTTCTGCTTTCCCCGCCGGCACTGTGTCTGCAGCCCCCAAGTTGAGACCTGCGGTATCAATCAGGGTGAATTGCTGGCCTGAAATTTGCACTGGGTGGCGTTGAGAGGTAGAAGTGCATCCATGTGCGTCGTTAGATGTCTTCGCGAGCTGCTCTTGTGCGATTGTGTTGATGATAGAACTTTTCCCTGAGCCAGTTTCGCCGAATATGACAACATTTCTTTGCCGTGGGCGCATCTGCTGTATTCGATCAGTAAGCTCTTTTTGCGGTAACGGTAATGTGTCTTGAGGAGTAGAGCACGTACTTCGTGGTTGCTTGACGATGCACTTGGAGGTAGCGGTGGTGGTGGTACTGATCGTCTCTTTTCAGGTCCCAGGCTACCAGTCGATCGAACTACTCATGGTGATGAAACATATTCGCCTCGACGCTTGCTCCACATGGATGCAACTTACAAGAATCAGTGCTGAACGGTGTTACGGAACCAGTGCTGAGACTATGGAGCGATGGCCAAGGATCAGTGTTGGATGATGCATCGTCGGGAGGACCGTTAGGTGGGCTCGAAGAATCTTGATGCTCAGATGAGTGGATGGTCAAAGAAGCACCAGGAACTATGCAAGCTGACCTGATGAGAAAACCCTACGCATGACAAGGTCGAATACTTCATCTGCTGAAGGCCGAAGTTCAAATTTGAATTGCAGACATTTTTGAATGATGTCCCAATCTGAGTCCATTATTGCAGGGTGGCCAGCGGGGCGCTGCGGACTACGACCTTGGCATATCAAACCATAAACACGCAATTCCAGGTTTTGAGTGATCTCAGACCAAGGGTGCCGACCCGAGAGAATCTTGTTCGATGAGTCCCCAGGCAAACATTTTGTGACCATAACAACCAACTCACTTGAAGCATTACGCAACCAAAAGAGTAGATGTCCGTTTTCGTTTTTTCCAAAGGTAGATCACCGATATCATTTGTTAGAAGTTCTGGTGCTGCGTAGGGGATAGCACCTGCATGTATCGATGTTGCAGCCAAGTGCAGCTGGCCGAGAAGGGGCAGGACAACGGTGGAGAGACCGAAATCAATTAGCTTCGCCTGGCCTCCCTCATCGATCAATATATTCGCCTACAGTTTTATTAGTTTTTAAGGATACCCCAGCAGCTCCGGGCTCACCCCTGTTATATCCCCGTGCACAACGGGCACCGAGTGCACTGCGCCCATGGTAGGTTACCAGAACATGAAAAAATATAAGAAACTAACAGTAACGCAGTCCAGCACTGACGTCCTTCAACTTCCAACTTCGAGTCAGCCTTGATAAGAGAAAGGGTGTGATAAACATTCTGCTCACCATGCGTGAACGGTCCAGCATCGTTAGTTCGTTGTGTTTAGATGCCAGGTAGACATTCAACGTGCCGTTGGGAATCCACGGAGTTACTAAGCTGAGCAACTCTGGCTTCCGTCCAAATCCTGTCGCTGTACCCAACAACGGTACAATATTGTCATGGCTTAGAATCATCAAGATGCCAATTTCCCTGTTGATTTTCTGGATGATACAGATGGTATAAGTAGCATGTGCTTATATATACGGACTTCGTAACTCTTACCTTGTTTATTTTTTCTGAATCATAATATTGCTCGGGATATCTGAAGGCCTTGACCGCGACCTTGTATGTTGATCGATTAGTCGGGTGCATGGTAAACGAGTCTAACACGTGGACTGACGACGGCTGAAATATCATCTGCATTATAATTGCATTTCCAGACATCGCCAAATCCACCTCCGCTAATGTGGTCTTGAGTTGTTCGAGTGATAAAGGGTGTTAAATCGTTTGGCAACTTGAAGTCCTCCGCCCTACACAATAAGTTCAGTAAAGCAGATACTGCGTGCGGCGCTAACTTGAACAATGCAACCATACCCCATCCCGCAGTTCCCCGTGTTTAACCAATTAGAGGCCTCGTGAGTGGCAGAAGGTCAAAGGATATGGGTCGGATTCTACTTTGTCGTAGTAGGCCAAGGGCAGCTATATAATTCGGGTTAGTTACTGTTCTTGTTCAACCGCTTCCAACAAAGGTACCAAATATCCACAACTTGGAGGTAACTCAGTCCCTCCGGTGAAATGAAAACGTACGCCACGCACACTGAGAAAACGAGGTACTACGCAGGTTTTAATAATGTGCTATTCCAGCTAGGAGTGACTTCGCCTTCGAATCGTGTTACAGTGACGTCAGTAACACGACAGAAGCCTCTCCGTTCGTCTCACTAGTACTGTTGACCATGCCCAAATAGACCCAAGCCACATTTATGCGCATAATATGGGCTTGTCGGACTTTCGCCTACCTTAAGTCACTAGCTTGTTTCTCGCCCGTGAACTTCTATCACCTCCAGCGGTTTGTATCGTGTGCCAGAAATACACTTGCAGTAGTGTGCTAAACGATCGATACCGAGTATGGATCATCTAGATAAGAGCAGCAAGGCTATCGAACTCAGCCTAGTTGTATCACGCCGACCAGCCATCGGCAATATGTGAATACACGTACGTGACGTTTGCACTCATATCTCCTCTCCTTGTCCACAATATTCTTCCAAAGTCTCTTCCCCACACGGATGTAGAAGATCGACACTTGCGAAGGCCAGCACTTGTTGTAAGCTCACAGGGGGTCTCCAGCACCCTCCGCGCATTCGGGCGTTCCTATAAAACAGCATTAATTGGGCTCCGATAGACAGGTTTTTATTGATCAGTCCGAGTGAAATGGGCGATAAGTATATCGAGGAAGGATGGTCCTGACGATAGGCTATACCCTTAGCCACGCGCCTCAGGGCAAACTCCAACCTGCTCCAACGTTGACTTCATGTGCGAGACATTCAGGGCACTACGGACTCAGAGTTCTGGAAAACCTCTTGCAGATCGTAAACATGACGGGCCAATGACATGACTGAACCTTGGTATGAGATAAGATTGAGGAGCTCAGCATTTGAGATCTGGGACATTGCGAAGACAAGTGTTGAAATTTTGCAGCCGAACATCGGACTTCTAATCCTCTGAGTCTTGTCATCATTATTGACAACCACCACCGCCCCGAGTTCATCGTCCTTCAAGTTACACCGAGTCGTGTTTCACACGTGCACATCGCATATAGCTTCACTCAGCTGCAGCAACTCTGGAGCTCATTCGAGGTTAGTAATGCACGAATATGGAATCATTGCTGGCTGTTTGGTAGTGGTAAGTGGTCACTATTGTATCTTTCCCATCGTCCATCATGCTCCCGTTTTCACTTGCGTCTCGATGATGCCGCTAACATATTCGCTTTCGGGCCTTTAACTCGATGAGCAGTCTGCGCTTTGCTCACTTTTTGTTTGTATCAGTGTCTATATGAACCAGGAGAATGCAGGCGCTGAATCCTGGAGGACGTCAGTCAGTGACAAGGAGAGATGGTGAGTACATGTACGTAGAGCACGGGCAGTTTAAGCTTATCACATCACGTCTGCTCCTTGGATCATATGTCAATACAGGGCGCATATATGTGTCCCCTTTACCACTTCTTGGCATGATGCTTGTCTCTCCTAGCTTCTCTCCTTGCCTTTTATCTCCCCATGACGCATCTTCCAACTAGCCACCACCCCAGAGGTCATCCAATAGCGCCACGAATCAGCACCCACTACACCTGACCCTTCCCCGCACAGGTATCAGGGCTCAGACGGTTATCTGTCGCACCCTCTACACCCACTACCCCTTTGGGAGCAAGTGATGGGACCACGCACAGGAAGTTACTCCCCCTGCTGGACTCTGTCGTCCACATTGTCAGCGAGCGCAGTATATCGTCGACCAAATTCAGGGAAATAAGTATGTCACCAACCAAGTAGTAAAGAAGCGCGTCTCCTCGAGGCCCCACCCCGCGCATACCGGCGGGGACAATTATCAGACTCGCCATATAGTATCGCTCTAGTATTTACTCGCGGCGGACGATATCATCATGCACATGTTTACAACTTTGGCTCTGGATATCTCTGATGCTGACGTGTAGCACTTCCACGGGGTAGGGACATTGGTAGAATGTTTGTTCAGTACACAGAATCAATATTTATGCTATTGTAATCTTCTTAACCGCAGCCTTTCCCTCCGCCCAGCCTTGCTCCCAACTCTGCTTCCGAGCTGAGACAAATATCCCAAACATCTTACTGACTGATTCCCACTTTTCCAACTTTCCCTGAGGCTGCCCAGGCCACCTACAAGGAATGCAGTGACTGATGCGAGTGGCGCTGGGAAACAGAAAGGACAGCACTGCTGCGACCTTCACAGGTTCATCGATGGGAGATGCCCCGACATGAAAGTCTTTGATTTTTGGACTGATAGCGTCGACCGGGACCGCATGTACGTCTTCGCTTTCGAGAGTAGCATTGAAGCAAACCCCGAGAGAGGACAACTGGCGGCAGTGCTTCAAGAGAGATATGACTCCATCAAAGGTCAGCAGTGGAGCAATGTGCCAGGCCCCCTCGTCGCCCAAGCGGAGCTCCTTTAGGCTTGGACAAGCTAGAGCTAACTTGCTGAGAAAAGTATCATCCACATGCGCTGTGCATAAACGCCCAAGGTCCAAGTGACTGAGTCCCTTGAATGATAGGAGTGGATGCAACATGAGAGAGGTGAGGATGATTGATTCGTTGCTAGTTTCCTCCGTCAATATCGATCCAATGACCAACGACAACCGTGTAAGTTTCTCGGGATGTATCACGCATATTTTCAAGTGCGTGAAGAAAAGGTGGGGGAAAACGTCATCGTAGAGCGGGCAGTGAAGGAACAAATATTGAATCGAGAAATGGACGTTTTGCATGAATGCTTGCAAGGATAAAGGTGTGGGAGCTAAGATCTCTATGAAGGGATGGGGGGAGGAAAATTCCAGTACGTGGGGTGTTAGCTCTGATGAAGTAGAGAAACGCAATGATTGGAGCGTTTGCAAGGAGGCAGCATGCACCAAAGCCCGTTCGTTCACAGGACCAGCCTCCAACACTTTAAGTTTCTTCCAGCCCACAACTGCCTCGCTGATTGCTTGCATCGACGAATCATCCGCGCCAAGGCACATCAAATTCTTGAGAGAAGGACACGACGGCGCAAGCGACGCAACAGCGACACATTTGCGGACACTCCACGCGACGGGTGAAAGCGTGAGGGTATGCAACGTGGGACCACAGAAACAATGTAAGAAGGGGAAGAAGTCTTCACGGTCGGACAACCAATTCAACTGTGTGAGGTTCGGAAGGAGGGCTCCTGGAAGAGGAAAACAATTCAGAATATGCATGGTGCTGATATCCCATGTATCCGACTGGGGCGAGACCGTCAGCGTGTGAACGCGTTTCGCATAACTCGCGAGAATGCGCCAGTCCGCATCGTACAGTGGATGCTCCCAGACCTAAGTGCAAGATATGAGTGATACTGGGAAAAAGAAGATCAAGATGGCTCACTACTTGGCTATTGCCGATGACTCGCCTCCCACCAGAACAGACAACGAGTGCATCCAAAGAGTGGAGCTGAGCCCACAGGACATCCAGGGCAGGGTCTCTAAATGCTTGACAGGTTCGTGCTAAGCCGGCAACCGTGATGCGACCCTCGCTGTCCTCTTGCGATCGACCGGGGTCATAAACATACTCGAAAATAAGCTGCACAACTTCGGGGATCCAGAAGTGCATGATTCAGATCATGGTCAGTATTTGGCACAGTGTTGCGGATGTGGGAATCTTTCGAGCTGATCTCAGGATAATGTTTTATTCCAAGACACTTATTCATCCTGGTCGACTCACTGGATGGGCAAGGGTTGATCGAGAATACATCAGAACCAGAATTTCAATTGCGATGAATTCCACAGCCTGTCTGTGTTGGCGCTAGCAACATTACTTCCAAGTTCTGCCATGCTGCAAACATCAGGCAAGCCAGACTGCCTCATTGTACATTTTGCTACCTTCGGATGACGCCCGCAAATAGTGAACATGGCTGTAACATCACTTGGTCATGGCCAAGAGCTCGGCAACGAATCATGAAGCATGCTGCCAATGAGTGTCCGAGTATGGCGAGAGAGTGGCGCAAAGAAGCTAGGGATTACATGGCTTCCAAAGCTGTACGAGGGAAGGGAAATGGTGTGGTCCTAGAAGCAGGGTCAAAGTCAGACTCGGATTCGAATGACGTCATGCTATTGGAGGTGGGCCGATGAAGTGCAAGTTCAAAACAGGTTGCGTCATTCAACAAGAAGTATGTTACCGAAGGTCAGGGAATCCCACCACACGTTATTGATTCAGATGAGTTCAAGGCTTTTTGTGGCATTCTGAATGCCAACTACAAGCCTACCTCTGCAATGGGTGAATTTGAGTGAATTTACTGTCAGTTACACTCGTCACAATTGGTCGTGCTAATCAGCCGGTCAACCAGAGCGGGATCCCTAATTCCCTGAACCCTAATTTGAATCTTTCGAGCTGATCTCAGGATAATGTTTCATTCCAAGACACCTGGTCGACTCACTGGACATGGGCAAGGGTTGGCCCTAGATGATCGAGAATACATCAAAACCAGAATTTCAATTGCAATGAATTCCACAGCCTGCCAGTGTCTGTGTTGGCGCTAGCAACATTACTTCCAAGTTCTGCCATGCTGCAAACATCAGGCAAGCCAGACCACCTCATTGTACATTTTGCTACCTTAAGATGACGCCCGCTAGTAAAATACAAATAGTGAACGGGATGCATACGATACACCTCAAAGTGACATCCAATAATGCGCTTACTAGTACTTCTTTGCGTCTTCCTTCACCTCTTTGGAGTAATCCAAGCTTCACCAACAATAAATACTACCACTAGCGACAATTTTGAAGCCCCAACATTCACCACCAGAACCATATGGTCCATCATATCCAGCTCCGTTCTCACTCTATTTGCATGCATATACAGTGCCATTCACCCTAACATTCCGAGTCCTAAGGACAGCCCCGTTCTTATTCTATGGCGGCGACTCGGAATCATGATAATGACACTAATCGCTCCAGAACTGATCGTCACTTGGGCTATGCGTCAATGGTTCAGCGCTCGCCATGTTACAAGACAGTTCAAGGAATCGGGATATTTCAAAGTTTCTCAGGCGCAGGAGCAGTCTGAAGGTGAACCATTCTTTCTGAAACTGGATATGTTTCTCGACAACTTACTATGCACGTCCTTCGATCATGGGTCCATCGCAACTACAGAGCAACATATTGAAGGTGAACTCGACATTCCATCTTGTACCCCGAATACGCTTCCTCATGACTTCAATGCCTGCTTCTCAAGATCGTGATAGCACCCGGCTTCTCGTAGCGGATCCCGAAGGTGAACTATCATCTGTACTGGTATTCCTTCTGCAGTTCATACTAGTACTCTAGTGCCCACTTCAAGATCTGAGAGAACTCATACTCTTGCGAAGCCATTCAAAAAGTTGTTTAAGACTTATTTCTCAGAACAATCAGAAGGTAAGCCTGATTCGTTCTCACCTAAACGTTGGCTCATGCGCATCCTTAGATTATACATGGACTCAGACGCACAGCTTCTTTGTGCTGATGGGTGGCTTCATGCTCTATGTGGACAAGACACCCTACCACACACTACAGCCTGACGAGGTCCTCAAGCTGATACGTGCTGGGTGTATCGACGCCCCTACCATAACGGCAAAGCGCATCCATGACAAGAGCAAAGGCAATGCGATATCGAAAGGATTGGTCATGCTTCAGATGACCTGGTTTATCATGCAGCTCATCACTCGCGCTATCTATCACCTCGAAACCACCCAGCTCGAAGTGGGGACACTCGCTTTTGCGGTTCTCAATTTCCTCACCTATGCAGCGTGGTGGAATAAGCCTCTCGATGTGCAATGCCCGTATCCAGTGTACTGGAAGTCGGCCGAGTCAAGGCCAGAGGATCACATTAAGTATGTATGCGCCTCGACAATCATACCGCTGCTGATTATATCTCCCTTAGTATCCCTGAAATGGGCGCACTCACTTGGTTTCAAAACTTGCTTTATGACCTGGTGGGCATTTCTGACATTCCCACATCTCGAAAGCTCCGAGTTCCGACATTCGATGGCAGTATCGAACTCAAAGATTCGGACGGTTCGGTGCTTTGGATTGCTGCATTTCTCATGGCATCCATGTTTGGCGGCATCCATTGTATGGCTTGGTTTTTTGCCTTCCCCACATACCAGGATCAGGTGCTATGGCGCATGAGTGCCGTCGCTATAACTTGCACGCCCTGGTCTGGTCTTTATGTAGTATCAATTGTAATGATGGTTTCTCACGCTTCGATTACGGAACCAATTAACGGGTTGATTATGCTCATTATATGTCCCATGGTGTACATCATAGGACGTGCTGTCCTCTTGGTACTCATGTTCACCACCTTACGCAATCTTCCTCCTGACGCATACACGGCGGTGCTGTGGACTAGTTTGATGCCGCACCTATAGTTCTTGATCATGGTACTTGTCATATATTTCATATTTTGTAATGATATTCAGACCCTGCAAATATTCTTGTGGTTGACGATGGAGCTAGGCACATAAATTGTTTCGCGACTGCTGTGAACGACGCGATCACATGATCTGCTTGTGTGGGATCACGCGAACCGAACAGACTCGCAGCAGTGCTCAAGTCTTGCTCATCACCATGGACGGCAGCGAAATCGCCGCGGCTGAAGAAACGGACGACGAACGAGCAGGTAGCAGCATTTATGAGACAGCATTACTTACCTTTGGACGTGACTCCCCGATGCGCAGTGCCAGTGTGCGCTTCCATTACTAGTATCCAAGATCAATGTTCTTCACAAGCAAATTGTGTTTCTGGAAAGAAAGGTGCGCGGATTATCTGCCTATTGTACCTACACTGATACCTTTATAAATAAACCATTTACATTCGCAGGCTTTCAATCATAGTCGTCTTTGGCGAAGCACGCCTTACCACCGACGCTACGGAGGGAGTGAAGGAGGAGAAAGCAGGGGCTGGATTCTGGAGGATGAGAGTCAGTGACAAGGAGAAATTGGTGAGTACATGCCTTTCTGTTTTGTGCTCTTGAATCTTTTTCTTTTGGAATTAGGGAGTCGGAAGTGTGGAATGATTTGATTTGAGCCTATTACGAGCTAATGCAGGGTACATGTACGCAAAGCACGAGCAGCTTGAGCTTGTCATATGTCATGTCTGCTCCTTGGATTATATGTCAATACATGGCGCATATGTGTGTCCCCTTTGCCACTCCCTGGCGTGTTGCTTGTCTCTCTCCTTGCCATGTATCTCCCCAAGACGCGTCTTCCAACTAGCCACCACCCAAAAGGCCATCCAAGAGCGTCATGAATCAGCGCCAACTACATCCGATCCCTCCCTCGCACGGGTACCAGACGGTTATCTGTCGCACCCTCCACCTCTTTGGGAGCGAGTGATGGGACCACGAAGAGGATTTTTCCCTCCCTGCTTGACTCTGTCATCCGCATCGTCAGCGAGTGCAGTGTATTGTCGACCAATTCTTGGGAAACAAGTGCTCGCCGGATCAGATGAAGCAGAGTGTAGAGGAGATGAAACGGCTTTCAAGCGTGGGTCCACCTGGGGGAGGATGAGCATTGGCGTGAGGATGAGGACAAGGATCATGTTGGCGAGCATGCTAAAGAGAACGGCCTTGCGCCCTCACCCCGAGCATCGTTTTCTCTACACCCTGAACCTGAGCTCGAGGCAGCTGACCTATCAGTCTCGTTGATACCCGTGCCCATCCCACCGCCACACACGCTCCTCCTAAACGACTCATAACTGAAGTCCGTCTCCAACATCTATCCCCCCAATTGCCAGCAAAGCCCATGACCAAGGAGCGGTAAGCTGCATTCGCGCTTATACTTTACTCTCGCCTACATTTACTTTTCGTTTCCATGACTATCAGCTCAGCCGAACATGGTTAAACCGGATCGGCTCAGTTTCGCAGCTGTCGACTTCAATCGTCTCTAGCGGTTTGTATTGTAGTAAGCTCAATTTTATGTCGCAGTGTGCTAAAAGTAGCAAGCCTACAGCTGCAGGACCAGCATCACGACCAGCCATCGACAACATGGGTTCAGCATCGAGGCG
The DNA here is from genome assembly GCA_016695465.1 of Suillus americanus. NCBI lineage: Eukaryota > Fungi > Basidiomycota > Agaricomycetes > Boletales > Suillaceae > Suillus > Suillus americanus. Next base: position 310,038 of record MU177904.1, read on the forward strand.
TTGGGCTCGTTCCTTACAATTTGAAGTTGGTCGGTGAAACTTGGCAGCTCGCTTTGAACTGGCTTGCCACGTCTGTCGGGATTCTACACCTCTGAATCTTGACATCGTCACCTACAACGACCAACGCCACAAGGTAATTATCCTCAACAACTCTTAACAGCCAGTGATATTCAGGCAAGGGCATCCCGGTGTTGGAAAACGAAGGAATAGTTTTTATCAGCGGTATCATGTAACGCCTCGACAGAACAATCCCATCACCACGCAACCCGGGGGGCAAACTTATGTTATCGTGCAAGTCGTGGGTGGCCAGGACCGGGACATCTACACGTCAAAGGAGGCATGGATGACTGTAGAAATGGTCAGTCAGTCGTTATTATGTGCACGGAGCGCGCAAGATTATTGACAACAGATAACCGCTCCAGGGCTGCGAAGAAATAAGACCGTGATCAGTTGATTTTTGCACGCTGGAAAGTAAATTAAATTCTGTCATTGGACACGCGTAAGGGGTCATCACTGTCGCAATTGCCTTTGGGCAGTGACAAGTGCTTATCACCGCGGAACATGATTAGAACAGACGCTCACATGTACACATTTAGTTTGGCCCCATCAAACCCGCCGCTCTTGAGGCGCTAGCATCCCAGGAGTCACAGCCATTCTGAAGTACGTTGGCTCCCAAAATTTTGGGGCAGTAAGGTACGTATAATATTAGTCAAGACCTCCAATACGGCTCGGCAAGTTATCAACTTATATATAATTTGAAGGTCGGACACATGTCGTAGCACGTCTGCTAGCGCCCACGCCAAATGCTCACCGGGACCCCTACTTCTCGCACCCTTTCGTCTCTTGCCCTGACCCCTCGCCTGTACATCCGCCTGGCGACTATACCCAACAACAATGACCTGCCTGCGGTCTCCCGTAGTCCACGCACTCAACCTCCATCTGCCCCCATACCTCGTAACTTCGATATTATTTTTGTGAACTTTGGAACTTAATACAAGAGATAAGATCTACCAGCCTATTTTCAGTCTACCCTCATTGTACTGACAGGCCCGCCAGTGAAATAATGAACAGGATACACTGCACCCCAAAATAATCCGCTTGCTATTACTGATCTGCCAATCTTGAATTCCTCTACCTGTGCGTTCCCTATATATAAATTACTCCCACAACTGACACTGGTTATGAAGCCCCAGGAACCCGTCGACAATCGTCACCAGCACTCTATTTACGCTGCCATTCGCCCCAATATAGCATTAACCAAGTCCCCGATCATGTCCCATCATGTGATCACGACTTGCCCCACATGTTTACCTGTGTTTACATCTCTTTGTGACATGTCAGGTGCGTTGATTATATATTTGCGTGCATTTACACTGCTATCACCCCAACATGTTCCAAGTGCGTGATCATGTCCTCGTGAAGTGGAAAAATTTGCTTCTGTTTACATCTAGAGCGAAATGCTAGGTACTTTGATTATCCAGCTTCGTCTCGTGCTGTAGTGCGACCAGGAGTCTGGGCTGTGCCAACTCTAGGAGGGACATGAATTAAATGCTCTTGATACATTAAGCGTTGGCTTCGATGGTGCCATAATTGCAACTGTGCCTGTTCCTTGGCAGGCTTCTAACGTACACGCTGTCTGCCTCAGACTAACGCCCGACAAAAAATACAAATAGTGAACAGGATGCATGTAATACACCCAGAAGTGACATCCAATAATGCGCTTCAAGTTGCTAGTACTTTTCTGCATCTTCCTCTACCTCGTTGGAGTGGTCCAAGCCATACCCACAACAAATGCAAAAAATACTACTAGTACTACTAACGACAGTTTAAACGCCCCAACATTCACGACCAGAACCCTATCGACAATCGTCCCTAGCTCCGTTCTCACTCTACTTGCATGCACATACAACACCATTCACCCTAATATTCCAAGTCCTAATGACAGCACCCTATGGCGACAACTTGCCATCATGATAGCGGCACTGATCATTCCTGAACTGATCGCCACCTGGGCTATGCGCCAGTGGTTCGGCACTCGTCGTGTTACAAGACAGTTCAATGAATCAGGGCATCCCATCGCTCGTCTAGATTCTCAAGGTGAGTCTTGCTTTCGGAAATTCCGCATCTCATAAACTTATGTGGATCCTTAGATTATACGTGGACTCAGACGCACAGCTTCTCTGTGCTGATGGGTGGTTACATGCTCTATGTGGATGGCAAACCCTATCACACACTACAGCCTCACGACGTCCTCGAGCTGATACGTACCGGGTGTATCGACGCCCCTACCCTACCGGCCGCAGACCAGATCTACGACAGGAGCGAAGGCAATGCGATATCGAAAGGACTGATCATCCTTCAAGCAGCCTGGTTTGTTATGCAGTTCATCACCCGCACCATCTATCACCTCGAAACCACCCAACTCGAAACGGGGACGCTCGCTTTTGCGGTTCTCAATCTTGCCACTAGTACTGTGTGGTGGAACAAACCTCTCAATGTACAATTTCCACATCCAGTGCACTGGAAGTCGACCGGATCAAGGCCAGAGGATCACATTAATGAGTATGTATGCGCCTCAACTATTATACCGCTGCTGATTACGTCTTCCTTAGTGTCGCTGAAGAGACATTTAGTATTAATGTCTCGGCCCGGGGGCCAATCTTCCAACAAATTGCACAACTGATAGGCGCAGATGACATTCCTACATTTCGAAAGCTCCGAGTTCCAACATTTGGAAGCATAATCGAACTCGAAAAATTGAACAAGACGGTTCTTTTGCACGCTGGATTCCTTGTGGTAACCATATTTGGCGGCATCCATTGTATGGCTTGGCTTTTTGCCTTCCCCACACATCAGGGACAGCCTGAGGTGCTGTGGCGCCTGAGTGCCATTGCTATAACTTGCGCACCCTGGTTCCATCCTCTTGCGACAATTCTAGCATTTCTAGTTACTCTGGTACTAGGGGACGAGGGTGCCACACTCTTTTTTCTGATTTGGTTCGGATCTGTCATATTGTACATCACATCTCGTGTCATCCTCCTGGTACTTATGTTCACTACTTTACGTAGTCGTCCTCCTGGCGCATACAAGACGGTGTCATGAACTAGTTTGGTGCCGCATTTATGATTCTTAACGAACTTGTGATATACTTTGATCATACTTCTGTAATGATATTGAGATGATGCATGCTTGTGGTCGGCGATAGAGCAGCTTCCATCATGTATCAGGTCAGATTCACGCCCGTTGACTTCAATCTTCTCCAGCGGTTTGAATTAAATGCTCCAAGTACGCTGTATTCTATCTTGTAGTGTGCTAAATAACTGGTGTGATCTGAATAAGAGTGGCAAGATGTACATTATGCTGACCGACCATTGACATGCACCATGGTAACTTTACGTGTATGTGCAGCTTGCACTGAACCCCATCCCATTTCTCCTCTGGGTCCACAGACTTAATCCAAAGCCTCAGTTCCCCATCACAATCGTAGAAGTTTGAGGCTTGCAAAGCGCAGCGCTTGTTGAGGGCTCACGGGAATTCCTGGTCTCCACGTCATGTTAGTCTCCGCTAGTCCGACCAAACGAGAAGGAAAACAGTCGTTCCTTCTATAGTATAGCGCCATGTGCACAGCGAGACAGACCTGTGAAATTGGCCCCCGATCGACAGAACAGTCCGAGGAATGGGCGACAAATAAGTAGATCAAGAAAGCCCAAGGTCAAGTTGCAGCTCAAGTCGGACTTCTAAACTCTAAATCTTGACATCGCCCACAACGACCAACGCTATAAGCTCAAATCTTTTACACCGCGTCACATCCCTAGTAGCCCAAGTCGGCGATCGTCACCAACAGCAATGACATGATGATGATAAAGCAGAAACAGGATACGGAAGGCGACAATATTGATAGGAGGCCCACGGATATGCATGTGATACACCACTCTAGTGTACTATATAACCTCCTAACCTTTAATCTCTGAGCAACAACGTCGGTCCACCTTGAAGTACAACTCATCTCATTATCTGGAATCCGGCGACCATTACCTCCTTCAAATCCACCAACCGACCAAGACATCCTAAAAGCAGTTATCTTCCTTGAGGACGTGAAGAAGTTTTACCAGCCTCCCCGTAAGTTGTGTCGTGGCCCGAGTTTCTAGTGACTACATAAAACGCCCACAGCATTCATGAGAAGAGTGCGCGGGGACTCACGTCAGACAACTTTTCATGACATCGCGAAAGCACAGCTGTAACTACACAAGGTGTGCAGCGCAGTCACATCTGGGACAGGTGAAAAAGTAGAACCTCGAGCCATCTCGGATCCCGAACTCATTCATACAAGGCTGGATCGGATTAATGAGACACTTGTTCGGATGATGGACGATTCCAGGATTCACCGTCTAGAGCAACGGCTTGACTCTGATTCCGCTGGACAGAGGTTCCAACGCATTGGAACCTCAGGCAAGTAAGCATCGACAGCGGTCCCGCTATCCACCAATTGAAAACACGCACTTGGTATGATAATTTCGATACTTCAATAATTGTTGTTCATGTCAACAACGTAGTCATTATATGACAGGAACTATCCCTTCGACGACTTACCACTGTACCAAAGAATGCGGATCGAAACCCGGAGATTGTTGGTATTTTTATCGTCTCTTATTCACATCAATGTCATATTCTCGATGGTTTGGATTGCCGCCTTTACGCACGATCAACGACTTCAACAGCCTTACCGATGCTGCCTTGACTAATTTTCTTTATTTCTACAGAGTTGACATTGATTATCGAAGTACTAGGGAAACGAAAATTCCTTGCTTCCGATCCTTCATTATCGGTTGTTCGGTGAGTGTTTTAGATTGTCACGCTACGTTGACGACATCGACGTTGGATTCTAGTCTCGTTCTGCTACGATCTGAACTAGTTTTCAGTTTTACCACCCAAGCTATACTTAGTATACAGCAAACAAAAATGACTAAACGATAAAGTTCAAACCAAACATCCACTATCACTACGATATCCAAGAGATTAATCATCCTGCAGGTGGCATGGTGTACTCCGCAACTCTTTATCCGCGCTTTATCACGTCGAAACCAGCCAGCTTGAGTCGATGACACTTGTTTCTGTGTCGTCCCTTGTGCTGTGCGATGAAATAAGCCTTTCGATATCCAGTCCTCGTCTAGGTTATTGGAACCCGATCCCGTCTAAACTAGAGGACCACATTCATGAGCACGCTTACACCTCAATCAGTCGAACAGGCAATAGGAATGAGAAAAAAACCAAGGGTATTTCTGATGCGCAAGACAGTACACCTCACACCATCAGTGCGTTGTAAGGTTTATTTTGACCCCGATCGAGAGGACATCGTGGATCAGTCTGAGCGAACCAAGTAGTTCGAGGAATGATGGGCCCATATCGCGCAGATAACGACAGGCCATACCCCGCATACTGTTGGGCTCGTTCTGTACAAGTTGGAGGGATGTATGCGTAAACCGGGACTAGTTCCGTCTCGATTGAGATGAAGTCGTACATCCAGGATCTTGCCAATAAGAGTGTCGAGTATGCTGAGGGGATTGAGATTCGTGTCCCAGACATTGTCTGTCAATATTGAAATCCGCTGGTGCATTTTGGCGGTGGACACAACAGCTCTTGCAAGTCACCAAACTATACCCATGAAGTTTGTAGACGTGCAGCGCACACCCATTGGGGATCAGGACCTTCTTTCATTCCAAGATCATCCTGAAAACCACCAGTATGTTCCGATGCATCGACCTACTGGTATTCCAAGTCCTCGTAAGTCAATCGTAAGTGTCCACTGTCATAGGATTCAACTCTTCAACGACCTTCATGTTGGTCCGGTCCTAAGTGTACCTCATATAGAAGTTTTCCTGATTGTGACGGCTGTCGCTTGGGCTTCTGGGCGGCTGGTGAAAGTTACGGAGAACTTGACTAGCCCATAGTGTGTCCTCAATCGACTCTGGCTGCGAAGCCTACTATTAGATGGGCGCCTAGTCGCTCCGTCCAATCTCACCCTAATGCCATCGACGATCACGGCAGGGCCGAGGCAGCTCCAGCTCTTCTAGCCGTGCATTCTCAAGGTCGAAGACCGAGTAGCCTAGCTTGGATAGCATTTGAGGCTGGCCACGTATTCCGGAGTATGCTGTTCAGGCGTCAGCCAGTATTAGCGCGATGCTAGGCAGGCAACCACACCTTGCCCGCATTCTCTTCCAACTTTGGTGAGAGTGGAGCGTTATGAGCGATGACGCTGTTGGAGAAGTAGGCCTCCATGGTTTCCACCCGTATCGCAAAACTTAGGCGAGAACACATCGGCTTCCTAATGGACCCTCTTACACATTGCGTTCTGCGCCCGCTTCCCGTCGGCCTTGTAGTGATTTTTCGGGCGGCGAGTCGCAGCAGGTGAATGCAGAAGGGAGGAGGCTAGGAGAAAAGTATGCTCCTCCCGCTTGGGCATTCCGTTCCGTTTGAAGCCCTTTGCCCCTTAGTTGATTTGCAATGAGGTTTTAAACGGGCGCGGGCTGTTGTTGGAGTGAGGGAAAGGGACTGCCGTTGCGATGAGCTTCTGAGTCATTCGTTATGACTACGGTTTTGGCCTTCTGGGGAAGAGTCTGAGCGAGCTCCGGAATGTACAAGGCTGACTTACCTGCGCGGGTGTTCGAAGTGCAGCGTTTTGGTATTTTAACAGTAGAGGTTTGTGAAAGTAACAACGTGGCAGGGATTATCACCTCAAAACGCAAGGCTAATCACAGCCTGAATCGAATGCCACTTTAAGTTACTGAGCTAAGAAAAAATTGGCTGGAGCGGGACCATTGTGTTTACCAGATGGCGTTGGAAATTACGTGCCACTGCTAGTGGGACTGTATAAATCAATACGTCTCGGCACGTTCTGATTTGCAGGGCCAATTCTACCAAACCAAAAAGCTCTGACCGTAAGAGGGCGGCATCGTATCTTTCTCCTTCTCTGCTCGAATTTTGAACCGAAAGCAGTTGAACGCAGAAACTGTCCAAACGTATGAGATGTGTTTGGTGAACGATTTAATGATGCAGATGCAGAAGTATGGGAAGGACTCACTGTATTGGCTTCGTTGATTGTAGCAGCAGCTCCGAAGTGTCTCTTGCGGGACTGATAGTTGGGCTTTCATGTAGACATGACTGATCCATTTGCCCTGCACCTAGGCAATGAGTACGGGGGTGATGAGCAGATGGCGAATACCATCATATAAGTATGGTGGACCGTGGTTACTACTAGAGCCTTCTACTACTTAATAGACGCCAAAATTCAAATCATTGGTCGTGAATTACGCGATCACATGACCTGCACGTGTGGCATGACGCGAACTGAACAAACCAACTTGTCTGCCGTGATTGAACTCAACTCTGTCCAAGTCTTGCTTCAACTTGCTCATCACCATGGACGGCAGCGAAATAGGGCTGTTTGGTACGCTACGGCTGATGAAGCGGACGACCGATGAGCAGGTAGCAGCATTCCCAATCGATGAAGAGACGGTTACCTTTGGACGCGATACGACATGCAGTGTGCGCCTCTATTATCCAGAGATCAGTGCCCTGCATGCAAAAATTGTGTTTCAGGAAAGAAAGGTGCGTAGATTGTTCATATAAATTTTCTGAACTTCTGGAACTCGCTAGCAGGCTTTTCTCGTCGTTCTTGGCGACGCAGGCCTCACCATCGATGGCTGCCCTGTGCTCCCATCCACCAACGCCTCCCTTCCCACAACAATTCCCGTCTCTAACAACTGTGAAATCGAAATACACAAGAAACGTTTCATATTCTCCTACCCGCCCAAGCAGCTACGTTCTTCACTATACAACATCGATTCACCGGTCAAGTCTGAAAATGAAGGCGGCGGCGGACGGAGAAAATTACGAATGAGCATGATCCACAGCGCTCAAGTATTCACTCCTCGTGGAAAACCCTCTTCAGATCCACTCGCAAACCTCCGCATTCTCCAAAGTCCACTCAAGCAGCTTGTGCCATCCCCGCGCAAGCCCTCTGCCCTGAAGAACTCCCACATCCCAGAACCAGACGAAATAGAAGAAGAAATTGTGCTTGTGGAGTCTAACACTCCGCATGTCGTACAAGAGGATAAGGACCTTGTCATCCTTGAGCGTGTCGATGTCCAAGCGCCCCCGCCCACTCCATCTATGCAAAGACCAAGACCAAGTATGAACATATACAAGACTCCGAACAAGCGTACTCGCCCCTCGTTACACCGTGCCGTACTGATTCGCAGTGTACATCGTGCCGTCATGGCGCGCGAGGAAGAGGAAGAAGAGAAAGAAGTTGAGGAGGTGATCGTGAATGAGGCGACGGTGGAAGAGGGCGAAGAGCACGAAAACGATAACGATAACGACGAAGAATTTAATGACGAACAAGGAACTGCAGGAAACGAGCATGGAGCATCTGACGAAGATGGAAATGACGCAGACTTAGATACCATTGAAGAGCCTACTCCTCAACCAAGCACATGGCGCCAATCTCTCAATGCTGTGCGTGCACGCGTTGTATGGCCTTTCCGCTCGAGTTCCATTGCGCCCGAAGAAAACGATGACGACAAGCAAGATGAACACGAGGACGAAGAAGACGAGGTAAGTTTCCCCTTTGTTTCTCTTCGTCATACTAACTTCGAACACTAGCACGCTCAAATGGACACAGACCAGGACGCACAGCCCCCGCCCCCGTCTTCCTCTCCACCTCCTATTTACATCACACCCCAAGCCCAACCACACTTTACACCTGCAAGAGCCCCCCGACCACTAGGCTCATTTATGACGCCCCAAGTATCGCACCTACAATCAGGCATTGGCGTTGGAATTGGTCGCGGTGCAGGACGCAACTCCTTTGGCGGGGCGTTGCGCGTACCGTTGCCTCCTGGGGTGTCTACACTTGCACCGTCTGGTCCTGTGGAGACATGGGGAGGTGCGAAGAGAGTACGCGTTGAACCGAAGTGGCGCATTGGGGATATTGAGGTGCGAGGCGTGGAGGTGAAGGAAGAGGAGAAGGCAGGGACAGGATTAGGGAGGACGCGAGTGAGTGAGGAGGAGAAGAAGGTGAGTACATGCGTTCGCTTTTCCTTTTCTGGTACTTGGGAAGTGGAATGGAGGGACCAGTTTGGTTTCGTTTGGAATTGCTTCTCTATGAGGGATTACTGTGATACAGGATGTATGTGTGTCGCGTTTGCCGCTTCCTGGCGTGTCCCTCGTGTCCCTCGACTTCCTTGTGCAATTTCTCTCCCCATGACGCGTCCTCCAACTAACCACCAACCCACAGGCCATCCAGGAACGTCGTAAATCAGCGCTCACTACACCCGACCCTTTCTTTTCACAGGTACCGGGGCTGCGACGGCAGTCTGTCGCACCCTCCACACCCTCTGCCCCGGGTGACCGTAACACGCTACGGAAACTGCCCTCCCTGCTAGATTCTGCCGTCCGCACCGTCGGTGAGCGCAGTGCATCTCCCACCAAGTCAGGCGAGAGGAGCATATCGCCGACCAAATTCGGGGAGAAAAGTACATCGCCCACCAAGTTCGGGGAGAGAAGTGCATCCCCTACGAAAGCCCTCACCCATTCGCGTCCCTCATCCCCCATGAAGCTATTCTCTTCTCCTGTGAAATCGTTTGAAACGCCTTTCGGGCGCCCTCCATCGCCTTTGAAGGCACCGCTGACGCCACACAGTGAGGAAGATGAGGAGGACACGCGAAGTTTGTTGGATCGGATGAAGCGAACTGTGGAGGAAATGAAACGACGTCGGAGTGTGGGTCCGTCTGGGGAGGGTGAGCGTGAGTACGAGGAGGATGGCGAAGATGAAGACACGGTGGGCGCTGAGCAGCGTATGGATGTCGAGGAGAATGCAGAAGAAGATATCGGTGAGGAACAACAAACAGGTGAAGAAGAGGAAAACAGCGATAAAGAGAATGGCCTTGCATCTACGCTCCGAGAACCCCAATCCACTTCACACCCTGAACCTGATCTCGAGATAACTGATCCATCCGAACACAGCCCTGCACCTCTTTCGCCCACGCGCGTCGCGCTTGACCTTGATCTCGAACTGGAGAGGACGCCATTACCCCAGCTCACGCGTCCCACCTCCCGCCCGCAGCACAAGAATGCACCGTCGTTTGCGGGGCCGCAGACTCCTGCCCTCGCGTCACTCAAGCATCTCTTCCCTCCGCCAGCGCCGGTACCAAGTACGCCAGCAGTGAAGAGCATGCGCTCACTGTTCCGTGGGGCTGGTAATGGCATCGGAATGGAGATGGAAGAGGATGTGTTGGAGGGTGTCGGAGAGATGATGGTTACACCTGAGGGGTATCGAGTGCGTGTCGAGGACGTGGATGAACTGGAGGGTGAGATGGAAAGGGAGGAGCAAGCAAATAGGAGAGAGACAGAGGAGCAAGCAAATAGGAGAGAGACAGAGGAGCAAGCAAACAGGAGAGAGACAGAGGAGCGACGCAAACCTGCGAAAACTACCTCCCGCAAGACCCCTGTTCCGGTTCCTTCTTCTGGGCCTGGGCCTACCACCACAGCAGCTCGTCGCCGCACAAGAACTACTACGGCCACGGGGGCTCCTGCCTCCAAGCAGAGGGAGCCATCGACTTCCAGGACTGTTTCTCGTGTGGAGACGGTGGTTACGAAAAGGGTGCCAATCGTACCTCCAAAACGTGCAGAGAAAGAGAAAGAAAAGGCAAAAATGTCAGAACCAGCACCACAGCCAGCAGCTGAACCGGATGCAGAAGACAAAGCAGGGGGAGACGAAATTAAGGAGATTCCGCCTCAGCCCGCCGCACAAAAGAAACCTACGAGGGCGCGTCTGCTTCGTGCGCACAAAGGGGTCGCAGCTGATAACTCGGTGTGCATCCTCTTCATAGGTCTTGTGGATAGCTAATCATAAGTTGTTATTTAGGATGAAGAGCCTGCCGTTGCTCCAAGGATGCGAGATGCCAGCACTGAACCTAGGATGCGTGCTGCTAGTAGTACTGAGCCTAGAGCTCGTGGGTCCACTGCCACAACAGCGAGAAAAACAAAAATGGATGTTGTTGAAACGGTGCGTGCTTTTTCTTCTGTTTTCCTATTGCAATTGCATATCTCATTTTACTCCCGCAGGTCCCAAAAACCCGGGCGGCCCGCAGTCGTGCTACCCCTGTCCCAGTTGCTCGACCTGAGCCTGCGAAGGCACGCCCACGAGTTCCTGCGAAGCCAAAGGCTGCAACCACGGCAACCCGTACCCCCTCCCGGAGTAAAATGCGTAGTACGGAAGACGACGACGATGCTGATGGGGATGACCCCCTTGACTCGATCGCGCAGCCTGAAGCCCCGGCTCCCATACAGAGGGCGAGACGCACGCGGGCAGTGACTGCACCCGTGAAAGAGGAGGACGTTGATGTTCCTGTTCCTGGGAAGGCGAAGAGCACAACAACGACCCGCAGGCGTGCGGTGACAGCGGTGGATAAGGAAAATACCCCGTCGAGTTCGAAGGAGGATGAGGGTGAGCGGAAGAAAGAGGTGGAAGTGAAGCGCACGACGCGCGCGACGAGGTCACGAGCGTGAAGTTGTGTCGAATGGAGTTTTTTTGTTTAGTTATCCGTCCTGAATTTCTTCGCGAAACAATTGTAATCACGCTACTATGTAAAGTGTTCGCGTGATATGTGTACTACTATGGTATGCGATCCTGTGACGAACATGCTACCACTGGCTATATCGAGACTCGGCGCTCAGCCCTCGTCTAAGCTCTGGAGCACTTGCGAGTATGTCATGTGCCGTCTGCCAGAAATAGCTGGTACATCTACTTTCTCCCACTCGTCCTCGTCAGTATCGCTGCAGTTATCATTGATGGGTATGACTTTGGGGTTCGAATCAAGGATCTCAAAGTCCCCCAGTCGGCTTTTGGCTATGTTCAAGTTCAGTGAGCACTTCATTCTCGGGTTATGATGAATATGATGCGCTTTACCTTTGCGCTGGCGCTTAGAGGGTAGGATTTGTGCGTCATCAAAGAAGGAAAATGTTGTGCTAAATGACACAGGGGGAAAAGCCTCTGATGCGTCGTATTCCTCCGCGTCGTGAACATTATCGACTGAAAAATCGTCGATCACGGCCGCGCAGATGTAGCTCCTGCTTTTCCAAGTGGTGCCATCCCCACGTCCGGGGTTTCGACGTAGGATGGTTCCATTGCCGCGTTTGCGGGAATGCTGTGACATGGCGCATGTGGTGAGCGTCTATCGGTGCGAAATAATTACGGCATACCTTTTTCTCCCATGCCTTGGCGCTGAGTGATGGCATGTCTGTGGTGTTTAGGAGGGGGAAAAGTTGGTGTGTTAGTCTGAGCAGGGGGTCTCTTAAGACTTTTATGTTTGAGAAAATGAGTCAATAGTTTGACTGACTTTGACTAACTCGGAGCATGTTTGATTTGCGATCACGTCAAGGAGCCGAACCCGACCGCCGTGTGAGTCATTGGCTCACGGAAGCGATGAGTCCTACTGTGACTGTCGACTCATCGTTGGTCACTATTGAACGTGAATCTACACAGCATGACAATAGCTTTAGGAGCGGTGTAGAATTAATAAACAGGGAAAACCGACAATCTAATTAACAACCTCCGGTTTTTCGCTGACAGGGTCAGGTGATATGTCGCGACCGGCGGAAAGCCCGATGACACGAGTGTCCCGAATGCGAGTGGGCTTACGGCTATTGAGTCTGTGTTTGCAATTAGCTCTGGCCTTAGTTGACCCGCCTGAGGGGAGTGACTCACGCGGCCAGGAGTGAATTTGTATAAACTATTTTGAAATTAGCCACATAAATTAAGATGTGAAATGCAATGCTTACCATCAGCCAGAACGTCGTAAATAGCAGTCCATAAGACTAGAGTGGAAGGGCTCAGATATGATTCCATAGCTACCACGGACTGCCTCACAAGTATTCCTCATGGCACAAAACTGCTGACATTAGCAGTGCTCATCGCAATCGTAATTGAAGGGACTCACGAAGACGAGAACTAAGACAGCAGACATGCTGAGAATATCGACCCCATGGTCAAATCTTCGTATGTGAAGTTTGCTCACCTAGTGGCGAGACCAGTTTCAATTGCCCAAAGAGTTAGACGGTCAGCGATATTGTGTGTTCTAGAAGGGTATCATTTAGAGAAGAGCGACCACGAGACGGTGCAGCTCACTGGTGAACTTTGGTCCGTCTGCGTTCACGCTGCAGGACATATACCAGACCAATCGTAGTTATCAGATCGCAAACAGCGGCTGCAACGAGAGTCAAGATAGTCAACCAATTTCGTGCGTTTTGCGTTGTTCTGTTCGCGGAAACGCTCAGTGCATCGACTGCATCCACCAAAGTGCCGGTAAGATTCAACATGCTGAGAATGCCACAAAACGCGGCGACCGTTTTACTTCCTGAGAATTTGAACAATCTGTAGATGAAAAACATCTGCGCAATTAAGTTGAATGGAGTCGTGCTTGAATCGATTGTTATCTACCTGAACAAGAGTGCTAATCAGGGGTGTCAGGATGAGATTTGCGTCCCGTGAGCTGGAGAATATGGTTACGCCGTCAGGATTCTCGCAACCTGTAACAGTCAGGTTCCATGTCCAATACAAGATGCAGATGATATGTGCAAATGTCAGCATCCTGGGGTGAATCAGACCTTGAGATCGATGTTGAGATGCATCTATACATACATCACGGCTGCCACCTGCTTCAACATTAACTTTGACTACAATCAAGGGAGGTATAACGCACCAGAATTTGAAATACCCTTCTATCGCCTGGAAAGCGCTTATAGTAAGTGTATGTTTGCATCGTCGAGCAACCAAATAAGTAGCTGGCGATCATTGATCCAACCACCGCTGGTCCAATAGTTAATCCTGTTCCAGACATTCTAAAAGCAAGCAAGCTTAATGCATTAGATCGACCTGGATTATATATTCATGTGGGCTGTGCGCAAGTCACAATAGCACTAAGACTAGGCGAGGCGTTAATCTGTCACCGAGTACTTGGGCGCGCTATTAGGATACTATCAGCCTAGATGCATTGACACCTACTGAGCCCCGCACTACAGCAGCCATAGGATCCATCAAAAAAATAGTGTCAGGAACAAAGACGTTGCCTCGCATATCTTCAAGTTTGACCAAAAAGACAAAGTTAACTCACACTAGTAGTCAACGCTAAGCCTTGCTATGTAGCCAAGCCAATCGTCGTGGCTGTTGCTCGGCGTTACCTCAAGAAGCCTAGACGATAATATTTGAGTGAGCCAAGGGAGATCCCTTGACGTTGCTGTACTTGACGACAACACCCGGTCATCAGCCAACCGACTCTCCAAGATTACTGTACTTCTGTGTACGACAACTGTGGATTGCGCGTGGCGCTGCTACAGTTGCAGAGTGAGCAACCTCATCTGATTGGATGGTAACATCCGAACAAGATAGTAACCAGGAGCAACATAGGGTGATTGTCATATGCCGGAGTGGCGTACTAGCTCTAATAGACTAGCTTAAACTTGGGTTCAAACTTTCGCGGGTGGAATTTCGATTTAGTCATCAGTGGAGCTGATACTGCAACTGCAGATTTATATCCGTGATGTGCAGCGAAGTGACGGGCATGGACAGGTTGCAGAAGGAGATCATGGCAAAATATGGGCACTAGTAAACGAGCAGTGCCAGGAAGGGCCAGTTCCAGTGACGGTCGACAGAGTAGTTGTTGTTTGATGTTGTTGCATTCGGAAGTCGTTGACTCATATACTAGTATTAATTGGCCGGGACTCGGTTGCGTTGAATCTTGATCTTGCTTAGTGCTAGTAGTACTTACACTTGTCTCTCGAACAATGTCCCAAATATTCTCGGACGCTGACATCGAAGAGGAACAAAAACACTTCTCTAATGTCATCGCAACATTCCAGCAATACGCCCAATACTCTGCGAGTGTTTTTAATCATCACGCACCGCACTGTCCTTATGAATTACTTGCTTGTCATATTTAGCTAGCGGCCAATAACAGGCGAAGAAAAGACATCTACACACTTCCTCAGGGTGATAAAGAACTTCTCGATGACCTTGGGTACCGACAAAAACTTCAAGAAGTGGATAGAGCCATTCTGGTCAATGCAGAATTCTTGAAGCAGATTGTTGCAAACCCCGAGATTTTCGGCCATGATCTCGACTCTCCTAAAGATGGAGATGATTGTGGGGCTTTGCACGACCATTCGCATGGTTTGTACTTGTACGAGAAGAATCTGATTTGTGCCTAACAACGTCAATGCTGTGCAGGTGACGTGCATTCAACACATGCTCGTAGTCACCCGCATCACCACCACAGTCACTCGCACGACCATGCAAATGCCTCCCCAGATCTCAGAACTGTCAGTAAGCATCAGCGAAAGTATAAACCTACGGACTTCGACATGGACAAGCTGCGAAGCACTCTGAAGCAATTCGTACGAGACTGGAGTCAGGAGGTAAACAAATAATTCTACCCCTTTTCAACGTATGTAACTTTGGCTTGCATCACAGGGAAAAGAGGAACGGGAAACGTGTTATACACCAATGAAAGATGCCCTCGTTGCGCATTTCTCGGATAGACCATCCCCGGAGTCAAGGTTAGCTCAGGCTCTAACTTTTCCTCTTGACGACGTAGACGTATTAATTCAACAGACAAAATATCCGGGTGCTCGTTCCTGGTGCAGGCCTTGGTCGGTTGGCTTATGATGTTGCGAATTTAGGTTTGTGGAGTTCACGTATCTCTCTTCTGAATTGGACTTAGTCAGTTCCCTAGGGTTCGCCTGTCAGGGAAATGAATTCTCTCACTACATGCTTCTGGCATCTTATCTTATCTTAAACAGGTAAGAAAAGCAGGGGTCCGACTGTACTGCTAAACATTTGATCTTGGTCGCAGGACTGACGCAATTGAACAATACACCATATACCCTTACATCCATTCTTTCTCCAACCTTCCTGACCGTAAAGCGATGTTACGCCCAGTGAAAATACCTGATGTCCTTCCCTCGGCGCTACCAGCCGGCTCGAATTTCTCCTTGGTTGCGGGTATGATTATTGACAGGTCCTTTGAGTATCGTGGCTTCTCAACGTTTCAGGCGATTTCGAGGAGATTTATGGAACAGAATACGAAGAAGGCGATTTCGAACCACAGGCGGGGCAATGGGACGCTGTTTTGACATGTTTCTTTATTGACACAGTGCGGATTTCTATTCCTGTTCTGGTGTATTTCTATCCTAATATAGCTCCTTCAGGCAAAGAATGTCATCAACTACCTTCGTATAATTCACCGGATATTAACACCTGGTGGAGTGTGGATTAACATAGGTGAGAGCAGTCACTTTGTCCTGGTTCTCCTGCTAACTACATATCAGGCCCGCTGCTCTGGCACTTCGAAAATAATGCAACCAATGATCCATCCATTGAACTTGATCTCGAAGAAGTCAAAATGCTGGCTCGAAAAATTGGCTTCGTGATATCCGTAAGTCTTTATATCGTATTCCGCTGTGCAAATCTGACGAGGGCAATCAGGATGAGCGAACGATAGACACAACTTACACGAGTAATTCCCAGTCTATGCTGGGATACGTCTATAAAACTGCTTTCTGGACGGCGACGAAAGTTTAATGATAGATGCACCATGAGCTTCTCTCGTTTATTGAATGACACGTATTACTATGGTGCAGCATTATGTGCGGCAGGTAGAATTGTAGTAATTTCGGTTAATGTTGGGTTTAGATGAATTGTGCGAGATACGTGCGTGTATTTATCGTCCATTCACCTCTAGTGTCAGCAATCACATTATAGTTCTTAATATGCTTTGAGATAGGTTTGTCTGCGCACCCATCATACACCCACATGCCTCGCTTTGATGACTTGCTATATCATGATCTCTCGCTTTTGATCCCTGGTTCTCCAAAACCATCCCGAAAGATGGACCTCCTCAAGGCTTACCCTGGCAGTCTCAGGTAAGTAGAGCAAGCCGAATAACCTAGCAGACTCAGCCCTGCGTAGAACTCGGCGCAAGTACTCTTCGGCAACCAAACCAGTCAAGTTCATTTGATAGTCAATTTACGGCAAATGAAACTACCAACTGATGTTTTCGATGGGAACCACTATAATCCACAGTGAAACTGGTAGGTCAGTTCAATTGAATATCGACAGAGCTTTTGTATAGACAGCAAGAACTGCAGCGAACACCTTGCCGTCACTTGTCTGCAAATGACAGAAGAAGAGAAGCCGTGGACCCTCCACGCTGGACTCTATACGAGGTCTTGTACAAGTTTTTCTTGGTCTCCGCCCACTAACACCGATTGCATAGGCCTCCATTGGTCAGAATTGTCACACAATGTTCTTTCTGAATTGTTGGATGGGTAAGTAAGCGCAAACACTCTGCTTGATAACAAGTCATTTGTGAGATCGATATCATATCATTGTGTGCCCATCATGCATCACCCCGCCCCGCTTTAATGTCTTGCTGCATCCTCATCTCTCGCTTTTGATCCCTCATTCTCTGGCTCTCTCGGATCCCAAAACCATCCCGAAAGATACTCTGGACCTCCTCGAGGCTCAGCCCAGCAACCTCAGGGAAGCAGAACAAGCAAAACAGCCATCCTAACAGGCACAACCCTGCATAGAACCCGAATGCACCGGCGGGGGTAATTTTTGACATGAGAGAGAGGTATGTCGAGCCAATGAGAAGGTTACTAGCCCAGTTTGTCGCAGTCGAGAGGGATGTGCCGATACCGCGGACTGCACGAAAAGTCAGTGCTGAACTCACAGGTAGGAGAAATAATGATGCGACCTTCGAGACCGAAGAGTTCGCCTTGCTGCCATGGAACGTTTCCCAAGCCCGTTGCATACGATGCGACGAAGATGATCATCGAGAGAAGGACAATCGCTGACCATGATCTGGAGTAAGACGCGTCATTGACTAGATCGCCACCTGTATGCAGTGTCATATCTAGCAGGCTCAAGTCCGTCATCTGACCCATCGTGCGATGAATAGAAAACATACAATAAAACGCGATGCTAGCAAGGGTGAGCCCAAAAACCATGCCCGGTGCAGAGAACACCATGATCCTCCGTCGTCCCACGATATCAATATACTTCAACGCAAAAAGTGTGAAGATGAAATTTGTCCCACTGATAATGAGTCCAACCGCAGTAGGCTGGTCGAACCCTATCTCCTGGAAGAGTGATGCAGAGTAATACATGAGTGTATTGAATCCACAGAGTTGTTGGAACGCTTGCATGCCGCATCCGATGACTTTGCAACGTAAGTACGGCAAGACTGTGCGAGCAATGGGTATGTCTTACTCAGTGCTCTACGATTTACGGGGACGGTGATCATGGATTTGAAGCGCTCAAAGAAGGTTGTGGAATTTGCGATGTCGATACTCTGCTGTACCGATGCACGGAGAACCTGAAGCTATGGGGTGGTTGAGACTGTTTGCCAATGCTCGATCGATTAACACTAAGAATACCTGCAAATCAATCTGTTCAGCCGTGGCTTGCGTGTAGACACGTTCTAACACTTTGTGCGCGGCCTCTATATTGCCCTTCCGGATAAGTATCCTTGCTGCAAAACGAAGGTTACTGTTAGCCATCCCTCGGCAAATGACATTATATAATCACAGAGGAAAGTAACTCACGACTCTCCGGTAAGAATGCCAAACATATCAATTGGATACCAGCTGGGACGGTACCAAGTCCAACCATCCACCTCCAACCACCACTCACATTTGCGAAGCCTGCGTCGATTCCATAAGCAACTACCTGCCCAAAGGTGATCATTACAACGTTCAAAACAACCATGCGCCCGCGCAGGCGTGTAGGTGACAGCTCTTGTATATAAAGAGGTGCGATGCACGATGCAAGACCCACGCCGACACCGATGAGGAACCGGCAACCAATCTAAAGTTGGTGGTCAGCGTGTGGCAAATGAAACAATGAGAGCACATGGAGAAGGACGCATACCATACTCCAAACCGTGTGGCAAACCGCCTGTCCGAGAGCTCCGCCGATGAAGATGATGTCTGCGATGCCAAGGACGGGTCGACGGCCCGTCCAGTCTGACATAGCACCAGCAGCGAGGCCCCCGAGTAATGCGCCCAATGTGGTGGCGGACGTGATGAATTCCTAGAATGACGTGGTCAGTGATCATAAGTGCATGGAATTAGGTCCGAGTCCGGCTCACCTTCTGTCCGTCTGATAATTGAGCTGGTCCAAGATCCCCGTTGATGGTAACTAGAGTACCAGAGATTACACCAGTATCATAACCTGTTGATACATTGCATGGTCAGTCGCTCACCGTCTTAAAAGTGAAGCACACGGCCCATACCAAACAACAACCCAGATATTGTACAACAAGCCACAAGAAGCCAGACAAACCAAGTCGTGTGTTTCTCGACCTCTGCTACAACTGCATATTGTGACACACCCCCAGCGGCATTTCCTCGAACTTCATACAACTCATCTTGCGTGTGGTCCTTCGCTTGGCGCTTCTCGTCAAAAGAAGACTGGGTCATAATGGAAGATGTAAGCGTCAACGAGTCCGCTGACCGCAACTTTGTTTCTGAAACGCGTTCTTATACCTGCTCAGACGCCTGGTGGAGTTGGATATGATTTGGAACATCGCTCGTGGAGTTTCTACAGCTGAATACAAATTTCTGGTATTGTAGACCACGTCACGAGATATTACTTCCGGGCCGGTGATTATCTATTGCGACGGGTTTCGTGGAGTCACGGGTGCTCGTGTGGTTTGCACCGCGATAGTGTTGTGGGCAGAAGTCTGCCAATTCTGCCAGTGGCAATTGCCGGCAGTAGGTCGAGGGCCTTGGGCAGAAATCAATGTGAATCTTATTTGTACTAATGTTCGAAAAAATGTATCCGAGCCTCTGTACACACCAGAATGCCATCCAAAAAGTCCAAGGGCCGTCTTACTCGAAAAATCTGCGCTCTATTGGTGGGAAACCCTCCCAGTCAGTGCCGAGCGCTGTCTGTTGGCGCTGTCCGTTGAAGGCGCTCACAATCATAATCCACTCAATCGTACCTCATGCTGCCGATGTGGAGCGTTATTTCTCGGGTCTGGGTGGGGTACAATCTGTGGAGCACTGTAACCTATCAGTTCAGACTTTCGAGTGTCTTAGCAAACTGGGCACACTATGAAGCAGACATAGATATTCAGGACCAGAGGACAAAATAATGTGGTGCACAGATCAGCTAGGTAGTAGTAGGTAAGCACATTATCAGGATCTGTGGGGCCGTGTTAATGACAGCCAAAAATCATGTGAATGATACTTGCAGAAGTTAAACCTCGACATCATCCCGCTTGGTTAGAACATTAGCCTAAGATTATTCAAGACATGGGCGTGCTGGATGGCTGGAAAACATTCAGCGGCGAACTGTGAGCGGAAGGAGATGCCATACCTCAGCTGTATACCAAGCCACATCAGGCGCCGTAAGAGCCTCCAAATCGTCCACAGCCTTCTGAATACCTGGAAAACATTCAGCGGCGAACTGCGAGCGGAAGGAGATGCCATACTCTTGATTTCGTCCTGCGACGGCTGAGTCAAATCATCCCGCTTGGTGAGAGCATTGACCGTAACATTATCCAAAACGTCGTCCACTTCTATGCATGCCAGTCAGTTCGTGCTTCGACATCACGAGGTTAGACACGCACAAGCAGCGACTTGAACCAGAGAACGGTCATCGTGACGGAGCGCTGGAGGGGCAGCGAAAGCAGCGCTGCAGAGAATAGCGAGGGATGCCAAGAGAGTGAGCTGCATAGTTGGGGGGAGCTAAACAGTTGGAGTAACGAACGGATGCACGAGCTGCATGATCAATGGGACTGTCTTTATGCCCGTCGATAATGTGTTGATTATTATGTGCGGTCCGAATGGAACATTGTTAAGAGGCGTGCTCAATTCTTAAGTGGTCATGGTTAAGAGCCATTACGCGATCGTAATTTCGGTTCCCAGAAAGGGTTAGAACCTGGTATGCATCCGGGATAGTTTGCTGTTAGTTTTTCGTAGACAGAAATGCATTATGGATTGCAGATTTGTATGTCGCGATACTGAATGGTTGAAGCTATGTAGGCAAAATTCAAAAAACCCGCAGGGTTTTTTAGCTCGAAACATTGATCCGAAGTTCTAGTGCTGCCGAAGAAGGTCACTCGCCGAAAGGAACAGACTCGGGAGTTCATGGTAGTATGTACCAGTCGGACCTTACTCGGTTCTTTCGAGTTTCTCCACCCTGCACAGACAAAGTCCGAACACCCTCACGTCATTCACAACGAAAAGACCCCAGACTCTGCTCGACATGTTCGCTTCAGCTGAATGCTGCGATTATTATCGAGCGGTATAAACAAGGTCGAAACTAACAAATTTGCATTGCCAGCGCTATACCGTCCCGCAGGCTTTATTACTGAAGATGTATGGCGCGCATGTCCAGCTACCACGAACGGCAATGAGCAGACCATCCTGCACGCTTGTTAATGCACTTCGCCCAGACATAAGAGGAGTACCAGAGCCGTGTCTATGGCCGACGCAGCATACTGTACACACTTATATCGAGTTGTGACTAGCGAGTTCGACGACTCGCTAGTTCCACTCCACCTCACCCATGTTCCCATCTCGCAGTTCAGCACTCTTGATAGTGCATTTCGTGAGTGAGTACTTACAATATAATACAGCCTAGTTATTTCAACCATGCTTGGGCAATGGGCGCCACTCGAAGCTCAATCAACCCAACCTACAACATATGACTCCAGCAACCTAATACTGTCATACTGGGTGATAATACCTCTGCCCTCTGCGAGTGAGAAACATTACGGACCACTGCTGATCGAGTCGGACTCTCAAGCCAGAGATCGAAGCAATGGTAGAGAGGCAAAACGCCTAAGTCGACTCAATGAAGTTAAGCCGCAGCAGTGGCTAGGGACCGTGGTACTTTTCTTTCAAACTTGAGGCTGATATCTTGGCATACTAGTTGGACTACTCTATGCTTTGCGATACGCCAAGTACGAAAGGGGGCTAGGTTCCAACAGAAAATCATAGACACAGACTAGACCATGAAACACTGCCTCTCCTTCGTACGGCTCAAATCTTCGCTCCCGGTAGTTGGATTGCGTCCATGATAGCTTCTGGACATTCGTAGTGAATGCAGTGGCCGATGCCCGGAAGAACTCTGACATTTAGTCTCTCAATGTCACAAGGGATGTGCTCTGAAAGACAAATAGCGCCGGCCTTCGGATCTGCCACCAGCACGGTGACCTTCACATGAGGGGGGATGTTTTTGAACAGGCCACTGAAGGACCACGGCCTGTTATGCTGTTCAAAAAATGGCAGAAGTGTCAGTAACATTCGCGATGTCCATAATTGTAATATTACCGAGAAGATTCCGTCAATAGTGGTGCGGTCGCACATTGAAACTCCTAGCGCGGCTAACATGCAGTCACGTCGTGACCAACCAAACTCTTCAACCAGCTCCTCGGTGGTCTTGACATTCGCAAATGCATTCAGAAACGCACTTTTATCCATTTCGGCTGTCGCCTCCCTCTCGAGGGGGGGATCGAGGAGTATGACAGTGACTTCTTTCGCTTTGGGCAAGAATTGCAAGAGCGAAAGGGCGACTGTGCCTCCAAGAGAACGACCTATAACCACGTCGCAGGACGTGTCACTGATCAAGTATGGTCGAAGGTCCTCTGCAAGGGTGGACATGCGGAAGTCGGTGCCCTGTCTCCATGCATGCCCAAGGAGATTCGGAGCCACCACAAAGAACCCTGTGAAAGCCTGTTGGAAACAGAGCACGATCGCCGTAGCATCACGAAACCTGACCTTCTGCTACTAATAGCTGAGCGACGCCCTCCCATGCACTCGAACACGAAGTCAACCCATGAATGAGCAGAGCTTTCCTGGGAGCAGTGGGAAAACCCCACTGGGATGCCGAAATTGCCGCACACATACTGATATGGGTTGGATTCTGCTGACGGAGCCGGTATAAGTGAAGAATTCAAGTCTGACTTTGAAGATCGAGGGAGGAGAAGTAGGATGGGGGAAAGTGTGTGTTTAAAGGGCGTACAGCATATACTCCATATAACACTCAGACAAGGGCTTATCAGATGCCAAGAATGATTTCACCAAAGGAAGTGGCTGACGGCAAATCGGTTGTAGCGATATGACCAAATGCGAGAGCGAATTGGGTATATGATTTCACCACTCTCGAATAGGATCGCAAGTCCGCTTCACAGGAAGTAGCGCTGCAAAACATTTTACATATCCTCCCTACCTTCTCACAGCATGCTGCGAAACAGATAGCTACGCCATCAAAATGCTGTCTAGAAGTCGCCTGTTGGGTCAAGAAAGTGACTGTACTAGTATAGCCACAGTTCGGTGAGAATCACTCTGATACCAGCGAACACTTCTCATGACATACAAGCGATGACCCTCACCTGCGGCTATGGATGTTGCGGGCCCTTCCGCTACAATAGTATGTCAATTGATGCTTGCACACTATGTTTGCACAATCACCGTGACATCAAATTGCGTTATTTGAAGTCGTCAGCGCTACTAAGCATATCGTGCCGTCTTCTATTCGCATGGGAGGTGATAAGAACTAATAATCTCAGCGAACAACTCACCATCTTCCCATTCTTACTCGCTCGTGCCCTCCGGAATCTGGTATTTACACCATCCACAGCCGTCGATGGTGAGGCAGGCTTCGCCAAAGATGAGGATTGAAAACTTGCCGACGCAAATGGTTTATGTCTCAAGGTGTCAGCTTATGCAAGTATATAGGCAAATAAACCACGCGGTGACTCGGACGCACCTGTCTAGGCTTCCAAAAATACAATTTTCACGTGCGGAGCACTGATCTCTGGGTAATAGAGATAAACACGTCGGGTCGCGCCCAAACTTGAAGGTACATGTCTCCTGGTAGATTGGGAATGCTGCTAGTTGTTCATCAGTCGTCCGTTTCATTAGCCGCA
>MU177904.1:338837-378878 GCA_016695465.1 Suillus americanus
GGAGGCGGAGGCGGAGGCGGAGGCGGTTGTTGAGGCGGGGGCACCGGGTAAATTAGACTGCTTGCAATATTTTCTTGAATCTTCAATGTCTCTATGTAAGCTTACCTGTAAGATATTCGTTTGGGATAAGATACTGTACTATATTGATTGGTTTTCATCGCATCACGACAATACAACTTCGCGCTAGCCAACAGTACCGTTATTGATCCCTACGGGTTTGAATTCATGATCGTGAACATCCTCTGCATCTGCGAAATCAAGCGGCATGTGCTTATATATCACTAATGTCATCTCGAAATTGAACATGGAAAGGCACGTGTGAAGGAGGTCTGAGGTCGATCAACAACGTTGTTTTCGTAGCCTGAATCCTTTGTTCAGATAAGGCAGACGTTCCAGAGGAATTTCGTCACTCAACGAACACCTCAGTCCTCGAGATCCTTGAGTTGACAGACCTGCCGTAACGTTTGCGAAGAACTTTCATCGAAGGCACCATAATGGTTCAGTTATTGCTCAAATATCAAAACAAAACAGCATTGATGTATTCCTTCTCGTAATTCTATCGTGACTTTCTTGCTAATGAATGAGAGACCCCGGGCCTCTGGGTTTTGCGAGCGATTCAGCGATTCCAAGGAATGTTTCAGCGAGTTGAACCTAAAATCATGTCAAGTGGGCTTGACGCTCGCCGTTGGATGAAATTGCATACCGTATCTAAGGCTCTTGAAGAAAAGACTTTCTAAGTAGAACTAGGAGTACAAGCGGCAGGGGTAGCGGCAGCCCCCTGACGAGAGCTTTCGCAGGCTCGAAACCGCTGCCGATCCGTGTTACTAGCCCTTCCCTCCCCATGTCAAGTCTTCACAGTCGGCATATATTCCAAAATAATAGTAGCTCTCCTATTCGGTGCTGGGAATACAGCATGCCATGTTCCGGTCGTATGTTGTGCAAAACGTGTAGATTGCACGTCTGGTGGGACAGGCATCGGTCTGCTTGCTGGGGTGGACACCGTCGTGTACGAATATAGTTTGAGGAGGGCTGCAAAACTACGTTGAGCCGCGTCCAAGGGTGGCTGTCTTCTCGTAGATTGGGAATACTGCTACCTGCTCATCAGTCGTCCGTTTTATCAGCCACAGCGCGCCCATAAACTCAATAAAGTTGAGCTGCAGCAGTGGAAGAAACCATGGCACCTTTCTTTCAAACTCGAGACTGATATCTTGGCATAGTTGGACTATCGTATGCCTTACGACACCCCCATGTACGAACAGAGGCTAGGTTCCAACCGAAAGTCGTGGACACAAACTAGGCCATGAAACACTGCCTCTCCTTCGCACCCCTCAAATCTTCGCTCTCCGTAGTTGGATTGCGTCCATGATAGCATCTGGACGTTCGTAGTGAATGCAGTGGCCGATACCCGGAAGGACCCTGACATTCAGTCTCTCAACATCACAAGGGACGTGCTCTGGGAGACAAACAGCCCCGGCCACCGGATCTGATGCCAGCACGGTGATCTTCACATGAGGGGGGATGTTTTTGAACAAGTAACTGAAAGACCATGGCCTGTTGTGCTGCTCACAACAACGGCGGAAGTGTCAGCAACATTCGCCATGTCATTAGTTGAAATATTACCGAGAAGACTCCCTCGACAGTGGTGCGGTCGCACATTGAAACTCCTAGTGCGTGTAACACGCAGTCACGTCGTGACCAGCCAAGAGCATCAGCCAGCTCCTCGGTGGTTTTAGCATTTGCGACTTCATTCAGAAACCAACTTTTATATATTTCAGTTGTCTCCTCAATCTCGAGGGGGGGATCGAGGAGTATGACAGTGGCTTCTTTCGTTTTAGGCAAGAATTGCAAGAGCGAAAGGGTCACTGGGCCGCCAAGAGAATGACCTACAACCACGTCGTAGGACGTGTCGTTGATGAAGTATGCTCGGAGGTCCTCTGCAAGGGTGGACATGCAGAAGTCTGTGCCCCGTCTCCATGCATGCCCAAGGAGATTCGGAGCCACCACAAAGAACCCTGTAAAAGCCTGTTGAAAATAGAACATGATCGCCAAATTATCACAGAACCTAACCTTCTGCTACTAATAGCTGAGCGACGCCCTCCCATGTACTCGAGCACGCAGTCAGCCCATGAATGAGCAGAGCTTTCCTGGGAGCAGTGGGAGAACCCCACTGGGATGCCGAATTTGACGCATACATACTGATATGGCTTGGATGATCAGAATTCTGCTAGCGGAACCCGTATGAGTGAAGAAGTTGGAAATTCAAGTCTGATTTTCAAGATCAAGGGAGGATTTAGAAAGGGAGGTAGCATGTAGGGGGAAGTGTGCATTTAAAGGGCGTACAGCACGTACAGACCGGAATGGCCAAATAACACTGAGACAAGGGCTTATCCCTCTGTTAAGGGACGCCACGAACGACCCCTTCATCAAAGGAAAGCGCCCTGAGGCTGACGGCAAACTGGTCGCAATGATATGACGTGTCTGCTTAAATGCGAGAGCCGCTGGGGTCAACTGAGGTAAATGAAGGAAAATATGATCTCACCACTCTCAAAATAGTATTATAAGCCCGCTTCACAGGGAGTGTGCCAGAGGGGCAGCCAGACTAGCCCCAGCTTCTACGTTAGCGCTGCAAAAAAATTACATCTCCTCCTATCTTCTCACAGTTTGCTGTGAAACGGGTAGCTACGCCATCAAAATGCCGTCTAGAGGTCGTCTGTTGGATCAAAAAAAAAGACTGTATAGTCACATTCGGTGCGGCTTTGAAATGACTCTGATACCAGCGAACACTTCTTATAGTTTTACTACAATAGCAAGTCATATTGCTGCCTGAACACTATGTTTGCAAATTCACCTTGGCGTCAAATTGCATCATTGGAAATCGTCAGCACCAATAAACATATCGTGCCGTCTCCGTGGTCTTGACAGCATAATCGTGACGAGTCGAGATATCGAACCAAGGACAGTATGCATATTGAGATACGGAGAGGGAATTGTTCAGGGTACGGTTGGGTTACGTGTAGTCTGAGCAATAAAGACTAGAGTAATCTGGTCTCACTGGCAGCGTACAAGTCAAGAGGGAGAATGATGCTAATACAAGAACCACTTTCTCCCAGTTGAGAAGCGATGCTCACTTGGTTGAACTTTCAATGAAGTGATGCAACGTCGGCAGGCGGATTCCCTCTCCGCTACAATCATATCCCAATGCCCATCGACGTCAGGAATGATTCTGCGCATGCCCTCGAGTCTCTATCAATCCTCTGCTATCCATTCTGCTGGATAGTTCGCAGAACCCGAAGATAGAGTGGATGGTTCTATCGTTACTGGTGCCAGAAAGAGGTATCGTGATAGCTGTGAGGTCGAGAAGCGAAGGGCACGTTTCATACAAGGAAATTTTGATTACCGGGGTCCCCAAAAGGTCATATGTAAGGTCAGGGCTATACCGTAATACGAAGAGTGCTTTGAGTTGGAGATAAGTACTACGTCGTGAGTGCACTCATTTTAACAACTTTCGTGTAGGAATTAATATTCAAATTTTTCTATCCAAACGAGAGAGAAATTAAAAATAGGCAGGTGCGCCGCTCAACTGATGCTTCCGCACATCATGTTGCAATGGCTCTTGTTACACATAGAACTGCTAGTGGTGTCACTATGCACTCCTCAAATGCTCCATCCGGCCCTCGACGACTCATGAGACACCACTCAGAGGAGTAAGTTATTTAATCTCCGCACAGGTAGTGCAAAACCACCAGCTCTGCTAGTTCTTCTGCAGCCTGAGCAAATCAATGCCGCAGTCCAGATCAACTATCCGATTCTCTACATCCCAAATCTGGCGCCGGCGCCCAGACCCTGACAGATGATCTGTAGGACCAATGGCCAGATGGAGATTTTGATAGGTAATTCATATGCGAGGAAGTACTAAGAACTTATAATCTCAGTGAACAACTCACCATCTTCCCATTCCCCGCGCTGTTCAATCGTGTCGGCGTCACAGTTGTTGTTGGTACCAATGGCGATTTTCATACTCTCAGGCTGACATCATCGCTTACCAGATCTTAGCCTGCGTTCGTGTTGAACCTCGAACCTCTAACTAATCATCCGATGTATAGGCTAATGCTGATGACTTTTATGCAGCCAGAGCGATCTTATTTGGACTGAAAAGAGACCATGAACATGTCATATTATACAGTCGCGGTCTCCCCATTCTTATTCACGCGGTATGTATATCAGCCTATACCATTCCCCCGTTACCATCTTCAAGAAGCGACACTAATATTTTTCTACGTAGTCCGGAACTGGTGTCCTGATAGACGATGCTTCCGGGAACTACGCTACAAATGCATTTATTCCGACCTAGACTCATCCCAACAATCGAGGCGCTACCCAAGACGCAAACGCATCGTGAAGTTGACCTCGGAGTCGTTGCTGCTAATACAGAAGGTAACCCTTGATGCTTTCCCTGTCTATATTTGTTGTTCATGTCTCATGACAAACACTTGGGAACATGAACAGGTTACGTGCGGACATATGTCATTTTATCTTCGATGACATATGGCATTGCGAATACCATTGGTCTCACTTGGCGTTCAGAATCCGTACTCCAAATTCCCGGTCTCATTCCAGCCAGACTTGACAGAAATCAGGGTGGAGTTGCGTAGCAACGCCGTACGCTGTTGTTGATGCTGCAATGAAGGGTCCAGATGATACAGGGTATGGACGCGAGGGCTATGATTTCGGAGAAAATGGACAACATCAGGTGGGTGAGATATCTCAGATATTTGCGGAATTGTTGCAGAATATGATGCAGGGAAAAAACTCTGAAGCCATGGTCTTCACGGGCGAAGAGCTGCAGAATCATTTCGGGGTATGTTCTTCAATCACGTCCAAAGCTCATCCATTACTTCACTTACGACTCAATCATGGATAGGGTCGTACTATCGAGCGAGTCTCAAGCCAGGGATCGAAGTAATGGTGGAGATGCAAAACGCCTGAGTCGACTCGATAAAGTTGAGCTGCAGCAGTGGCAAGGGACCACAATACTTTTCTTTCAAGCTTGAGGCTGATACTTGGTATAGTTGGACTACTGTATGCTTTGCGACACACCATGTACGAACAGAGGCTAGGTTCAAACAGAAAGTCGCAGACACAAACTAGACCATGAAAGACTGCCTCTCCTTCGCACGCCTCAAAGTTTCGCTCTCGGTAGTTGGATTGCGTCCATGATAGCTTCTGGACACTCGACCTGAATGACATGGCTGATGCCCGGAAGAACTCTGACATTCAATCTCTCAATGTTACAAGGGACGTGCTCTGGAAGACAAATAGCGCCGGCCTCCGGATCTCCTGCGAGCACGGTGACCTTTACATGAGGGGGGATGTTTTTGAACAGGCCACTAAAAGACCACGGTCTGTTATGCTGTTCACAACAACGGCAGGAGTGTCAGTAGCATTCGCCATGTCCATAGTTGCAATATTACCGAGAAGACTCCTTCGACAGTGGTGCGGTCGCACATTGAAACTCCTAGTACGGCCAACACGCAGGCA
The DNA here is from genome assembly GCA_016695465.1 of Suillus americanus. Taxonomy (NCBI): domain Eukaryota; kingdom Fungi; phylum Basidiomycota; class Agaricomycetes; order Boletales; family Suillaceae; genus Suillus; species Suillus americanus. The sequence continues at coordinate 344,376 of MU177904.1, forward strand.
TGTCGTGACCAACCAAACTCTTCAACCAGATCCTTGGTGGTTTTGACATTCGAAACTATATCCAGAACCCAACTTTTATCCATTTCGACTGTCGCCTCCCTCTCGATGGGGGGATCGAGGAGTATGACAGTGACTTCTTTCGTTTTAGGCAAGAATTGCAAGAGCGAAAGGGCGACTGTGCCTCCAAGAGAACAACCTACAACAACGTCGTAGGACGTGTCGTTGATAAAGTATGCTCGGAGGTCCTCTGCAAGGGTGGACATGCGGAAGTCTGTGCCCCGTCTCCATGCATGCCCAAGGAGATTCGGAGCCACCACAAAGAACCCTGTGAAAGCCTGTTGAAAATAGAGCATGATCGCCATGGTATCACAGAACCTGACCTTCTGCTACTAATAGCTGAGCGACGCCCTCCCATGAACTCGAGCACGAAGTCAACCCATGAATGAGAAGAGCTTTCCTGGGAGCAGTGGGAGAACCCCACTGAGATGCCGAATTTGACGCATACATGTTAATATGGCCTGGATGATCAGAATTCTACTAGCGGAGCCCGTATGAGTGGAGAAGTTCGGAATTCAAGTCTGACTTCCAAGAGGAGTTAGACAGCGAAGTAGCATGTAGGTAAAAGTGTGCATTTAAGGGGCGTGAAGCATATACTGACCGGAATAGCCATGTGACACTCTTATCCCTCTGTTAAGGGATGCCACGAATGACCCCTTCATCCAAGGAAAGCGCCCTGTGGCTGACAGCAAATTGGTTGCAGTGATGTGACGTGTCTGCTTAAATCGGGAACCACTGGGGTCAATTATGAAGGAGAATTTGATCTCACCACTCTCGAAATAGTATCATAAGTCCGTTGCACAGGGAGTGTGCCAGAGGGGCAGCCCAGACTAACCCCCGGCATCTAGTACGTCAGCGCTGTAAAACATTTTACATCTCGTCCTACCTCCTCACAGCTTGCCGAGAAACAGATAGCTACGTCGTCGTCTGTTGGGTCAAGAAAATGTCTGTATAGTTGCAGTTCAGTGTGAATTTTAAATGACCGATACGGTGATACCAGCCGACATTTCTGCCAATGGCATACAAGCGATGACCCACACCTGCGGTCATAGATGTTGCGGGCCCTTCCGCTACAATAGCATGTCATATCGCTACTTGCACACTATTTTTGCACATTCACCGAGACACTAAATTGCGTTATTTGAAGTCGTCAGTACTAATGAACATATCGTGCCGTCTTCTATTCACATGGGAGGTAAAAAGAACTAATAATCTCAGCGAACAACTCACCATCTTCACATTCTTCCTTGAGTCGCTTGTGTCCTCCGGAATCTGGTCTTTACTTCATCCACAGCTGTCGATGGTGAGACATGCTTCGCCAAAGACGAGGATTGAAATTTGAAAGCTTGCCAACGCAAATGGTTTATTTCTCAAGGTGTAAGTGTATGCAGGTGTTATAGGCAAATAAGTCATGCACCTGTCTTTCCAGAAACACGACTTCCACGTGCAAAGCACTGGTCTTGACAAATCCCCAGCCCACCGTCTTTTCGGACGAAGAGCTGCAGAATTATTTCGGGGTATGTTCTCCAATCACCTCCAAAACTCATCCATTACTTTACTTACGACCCGATCACGGATAGGGTCGTACTACATATCGATAGCCTTTGGGCGAGTCTCACGCCAGAGATTCCCCGACTTCCTACGAAGTGGGAGGAGGGTTTTGTTGGATCCAAATCCCCAGGCACCTATACCTCGATGCGTGGGAACACTTTCGAAAAAACTGTACAATTGATTGACGATTCATCGATATAGATACAATAGATGATGTCATACAAGTTGTTAATATACTCATCAACAAACTCGAAGTCTGTCGCAACTGTCGTCTTTAGAGCTGAACTTGTGTGTATGTCTTTTCGGTTTCTTTCTGTGTACTTGTTTTATTGACATATTAATATTCAGAATGTCTGTGTTTCTCTTGACCGTATCAGTCCACCTGCTTGTACAAGATCACAGAGCACTTTACTTGCTGCTGAGTTTCAGAACTTGTATGGTCCCGAGGTGGCAACTGCTCTATGTACCCCTGTCATCAGCACGTCTCCTGCTCTCGATCCAGCAGCTATGCAAGCCTCTAAAGCCATGTCTTTACAGTGGATTTCAACATCTGTTGATGAACTTGCTCGCCATTTAGAGAAGTTGAAATGCACTGACATCCAGACATGTATCCCTCGATTGGCGTCACACTATAGCACACAGCCCTCTGATCGAAGAACGTGTGATGCACTCCCTAATCATGCACGCACTACACCTATTTCATGCTAGAGCAAGTCTTTTGGGTGATATTTATCTCACTTATTTTTCCATTCTTGAGCTGTTATTTACTCTCGGATAAGGCTATTTTCTGTCAGATTCTTGCTCGTGAGTTTGGCATGCTCATTACTGAACGTTTGTCACAGGAAATTGTCTCTCGCTCTGTCAAGACATGTCAGCCCATCTAGAATGCAAACAGAATGCGCTGGCAGAGGTGAGAGATATCCGTACAGATCGAGAGCGGGAATGACCAATGCCTGTTTCAAAAGCAGTCATTCCGGCGTATGCAGTTGCCGCCATGTCACGGTGCAGCTGGAGGCTGATGATGATTAGCCTGACTCGAATACTATTGTCAAATTTCAAGTAGTGCCTCATCTAATCTGCGAAGCGCCTGAATGTTATATTGATAGACTATTTGCTACCAATCCATTGTCATTTCTTGAAGTTGAAGTCGGGGACTGGCGCTTCCCAGCGCCGCTACGATGAAGTAATGGTGGAGAGGCGAAACCCCTGAGTCTGCAACAGTGGCAAGGGACCACGATACTTTCCTTTCAAGCTTGAGGCCGATATATGGCATAGTTGGACTACTGTATGCTTTGCGACACCCCATGTAAGAACAGAGACTAGATTCAAACAAAAAGTCGTAGACACAAACTAGACCACGAGCTTCTCCTTCGCACGCATCAAAGCTTCGCTCTCGGTAGTTGGATTGCATCCACAATAGCATCTGGACGCTCGAAGTGAATGTAGTTGCCGACTCCTGGAAGAATTATGACATTCAGTCTCTCAACGTCGCGAGGGATGTACGCTGGAAGGTAAATAGCGCCGGCCTCCGGATCTGACGACAGCACGGTGGTCTTCACATGAGGAGGGATGTTATTGAACAGGCCACCGAAAGACCATGGCCTGTTATGCTGTTCACAACAACGGGAGAAGTGTCAGTAACTTTCGCCATGTCCACAGTTGCGATATTACCGAGAAGACTCCCTCGACAGTGGTGCGGTCGCACATTGAAAGTCCTAGTTTGTGTAACACGCAATCATGTTGTGACCAACCACGATAATCAGCCAGCTGCTTGGTGGGCACGTTTGGGATTTTCTCGATTTCATCCAGAAACATACCCTCATACATCTCGGCTGTCTGTTCAATCTCGACGGGGGGATCGAGGAGTATGACCGTGGCTTCTTTCGTTTGGGGCAAGAACTGCAAGAGCAAAAGGGCTACTATGCCTCCAAGACAATGACCTACAACCACGTCGTAGGACGTATCGTTGATGAAGTATGCTCGGAGGTCCTCTGCAAGGGTGGACATGCGGAAGTCTGTGCCCCGTCTCCATGCATGCCCAAGGAGATTCGGAGCCACCACAAAGAACCCTGTGAAAGCCTGTTGAAAATAGAGCATGATCGCCATGGTATCACAGAACCTGACCTTCTGCTACTAATAGCTGAGCGACGCCCTCCCATGAACTCGAGCACGAAGTCAACCCATGAATGAGAAGAGCTTTCCTAGGAGCAGTGGGAGAACCCCACTGAGATGCCGAATTTGACGCATACATGTTAATATGGCCTGGATGATCAGAATTCTACTAGCGGAGCCCGTATGAGTGGAGAAGTTCGGAATTCAAGTCTGACTTCCAAGAGCAAAAGAGGAGTTAGACAGCGAAGTAGCATGTAGGTAAAAGTGTGCATTTAAGGGGCGTGAAGCATATACTGACCGGAATAGCCATGTGACACTCTTATCCCTCTGTTAAGGGATGCCACGAATGACTCCTTCATCCAAGGAAAGCGCCCTGTGACTGACGGCAAGCTGGTTGCAGTGACATGACGTGTCTGCTTAAATCGAGAACCACTGGGGTCAACTATGAAGGAGAATTTGATCTCACCACTCTTGAAATAGTATCATAAGTCCGCTGCACAGGGAGTGTGCCAGAGGGGCAGCCCAGACTAGCCCCCGGCATCTATGTCAGCGCTGTAAAACGTTTTACATCTCGTCCTACTTCCTCACAGCTTTCCGTGAAACAGATAGCTACGCCGTTGTCTGTTGGGTCAAGAAAATGACTGTATAGTTGAAGTTCGGTGTGAATTTTCAATGACTGATACCAGCCAACGTTCATTTCTCATGACATACAAGTGATGACCGTCATGGATGTTGCGGGCCCTTCCACTAAAATAGCTCGTCCTATCGCTGCTTGCACACAATGTTTGCACATTCACCTTCACGTCAAATTGCGTTATTTGAAGTTGTCAGCACTAATAAATATATCGTGCAGTCTTCTATTCACATGGGAGGTAATAAGAATTAATAATCTCAACGAGCAACTCACCATCTTCCCATTCACACTTACTCGCACCCTCCGGAATCTGGTCTTTACTCTATCCACAGCCGTCGATGGTGAGGCCTGCTTCGCCAAAGACGAGGATTGAAAGCCTACCAACGCAAATGGTTTATTTCTCAAGGTGTCAGTGTATGCAGGTATATAGTCAAACAAACCACGCACTTGTCTTTCCAGAAACACAATTTCCGCGTGCAGAGTACTGATCTCAGGGTAATAGAGATGAACACCCCACGTCAAGTCGCGCCCAAACTTGGAGGTAACCGTCTCCTCGTCGATTGGGAAAGCTGCCACCTGTTCATCAGTCGTCCGTTTCGTCGGCCTCAGCGTACCAGTCGATGGTGAATGCATGATAAGCAAGCTCAACTTGAACTTCAAGCCAGACTTGGGCAGGGTTTGTTTGGCTCGTGTCATGCCACGGATGCAGGTCACGTGATCGCGTCGTTAATCTCATTGGCGGTAGTGAAACAACTTGTGCCTAGATCCATCGTTACAAGAATGCTATTAAAGGGTATGTAGTATATCATAAGTACCATGATCAAGAATTATAAGTGCGGTACTAAACTAGTCCACGACACCGCCATGTATGCATCAGGAGGAAGATTGCGTAAAGTAGTGAACATAAGTATCAAGAGGATGGCACGTCCTGCAGCGTACAACACAGCATATACCGGGAAGCCCCCAAAGAGCAATAAAGTAAGGAAACCAAACCAGGGTGTGAGAGTTATAGCGGCGGCACTCATGCGCCATAGCACCTGCTCCCCGTACGTGGGGAAGGCAAAAAACCAAGCCATACAATGAATGCCGCCAAATATGGTTACCATAAGGAATCCAGCAAGCAGAAGAACCAGAACGTTTGAAGCCTCGAGTTCGATGCTGCCATCAAATGTTGGAACTCGGAGCTTTCGAGGTGTGGGAGTGAGAGGTGAGCCTATCAGTTCTTCGATTGAGCGGCAGATTGGAAATAAGATCGCCCATCCGGCGACTTGATCATTCTCAGGGACACTAAGGCAGACATAATCAGCAGTGGTATAATCGTTGAGGCGCATACATACTCAAGGTGATCCTCTGGCTTTGACTCGGTCGACTTCCAGTACACCGGATGTGGACATTGCACATCGAGAGGCTTGTTCCACCACACAGCATAAGTGAGGAAATTGAGAACCGCAAAAGCGAGTGTCCCCACTTCGAGCTGGGTGGTTTCGAGGTGATAGATGGCGCGGGTGATGAGCTGCACAACAAACCAGGCCACTTGAAGGATGGTTAGTCCTTTCGATATTGCATTGCCTTTACTCTTGTCGTGAATCTGCTTTACTGTTAGAGTAGGGGGGTCGATACACCCGGCACGTATCAGCTTGAGGAGCTCATCAGGCTGTAGTGTGTGGTAGGGTTTCCCGTCCACATAAAGCATGAAACCACCCATTAGCACAAAGAAGCTGTGTTCTTGAGTCCACGTATAGTCTAAGGATTCACATAAACCAAATGTCACGTATGTTTGAGAGAAACGGGTCGGGCTTACCTTCAGATTGTTCTGAAACATAAACCTTACAGAATTTTTTGAATGGCTTCGTAAGAGTATGAGTTCCCCCATATTTTGAAGTGGGCACTAGGATACTAGTATGAACTTCCGAAGAAACACGAGCACAGGTGATGATTCACCTTCGGGATGCGCTACGAGAAGCCGGGTGCTATCATTATCTTGACAAGCAGGTGAGCCGTGAAGAAATGATTCGTGGTTCTTTGATAGAATGTCGAGTTCATCTTCAGAGTATTGCTCTTCGGAGGGTGCCTCGATAGACCAATCTGAGGACGTGTATAGTAAGTTGTGAGTCGCAGAGTTTCTGAAAGCAAGACTCACCTTCAGACTGCTCCTGCTCCATACAAACGCTGGGATACCCTGATTTATTGAACTGTCTTGTAACTTCACGAGCGCTGAACCACTGGCGCATAGCCCATGTGACGATCAGTTCTGGAGCGATTAGTGCCATTATCATGATGCCAAGTCGTCGCCATAGAATAAGAAGGGGGCTGTCCTTAGGACTTGGAATATTAGGGTGAATGGCACTGTATATGCACGCAAATAGAGTGAGAACGGAGCTAAAGATGATGGTCCATATGGTTCTGGTCGTGAATGATAGGGCTTCGAAACTGTCGCTGGTAGTAGTGGTAGTAATAGGTGCAGCTTGGATTACTCCGACGAAGTAGAGATAGACACAGAGAGGTACTAACTTGAAATGCGTCATTGGATGGGGTGTATTACGGTATGCATCCCAGCTGTTCAGTATTTGTATGTCACTGGCGGGCGTTAACTCAAGGCAGTGCAGTATACAACATATGAAAATACGTAGGCTTGCCTGATGTTTGCAGTGGTCGTGCATAAATAGCATCGCAAATTCGTATCCTTGACTTATGTCAGTCGGAAATTTACCGTAGGTGGCGCTACTTATGACATGCGCCTAAGGAGGTGAGCAGGTTCGTGCGACAGGCGTGAGTGAGAGTGAAAAACATACATAACGCTGCGGTGAGATCGGATTGAATGTAAGATGATTAGCCAGGCCATACTGTAAGAATGAGTACTTACAATCAGAGTGCAACACTGATACATGGATTCCTATGATCCACAGGTGTTTTAAAGGGATGCTCAATTCTACTAAATCGTTTGCATAGAAATCTTGAGCATCCCTGCACTTGCCTTGCCTTCATTTGATAGTAGCACTCTATCTAAGTATAGTAACATCACGGACCCGGTCACCCATGAGAATCCCTGATAATCCAGGAACCCAGGGCTGGTGTTTGGCTGGTGTCCTCGGGCCCGCATGTTGGGGATGGATGAGATTTGCATTGACAAATTATGTAATCGAAACTCCTCCGTGCCCACGTATGGCGACGCTAGCTGCAGGTTTCCATCAATAATAATATCTCCTCAATAAGGAGTCCTCCTTCTGACCCTCACAGAGTTGAATTGGCTGTTCGATCGTGAAGATTTCTTCCCTTTCTTACACTGTGTCTGCGTTCCCACTGTGAAAAACCTCACGCTTTCACCCGTCGTGTCCTTTTCTCGAGAATTTGATATGCTTTCAGGTTGGCGCAGATGATTCGTCCATGCAGGCAATCAGCGAGGCAGTTGTGGGCTGGAAGAGTGTTGGAGGCTGTTCCTGTGAACGAACGGGCTTGGGCGCTCGCTACCTCTTTCAAAACGCTTCAATCCTTACGTTTCTCCGTTTAATCAGAGCTCACATCCCACATGTTTGCCGTGACAGAGATCTTAGCGCTTGGCTCTCACACCCTTATCCTTGCAAGCATTCATACAAAAAGTTCTCCATTGAATGTTTGCACCTTCGCTACTCGCTCTGGATCTATTATGACGTCTTCCCCGCCGGCACTTCACGTACTCGAAATGGTACATCCCGAGAAACTTACACGGTTGTCGTGTCTCATGGGAACGACATCAAGGGAGGATGCTAGTAATGAATCGATCGTCCCCGACTCTCGCATGTTGGATCCGCCGCTCCTGTCGTTCAACTCAGTCGATCAATTGGACCTTGGGCATTCATGCACAGCGCATATGGATGATACCTTTCTCAACGAGTTGCTGACTTGTCCAGGCTTAAAGATACTGACCAAAATGCCTGGCTCATTGCTCCGTTGCTGCTGACCTTTGATGGAGTCGCATCTCTCTTGAAGCACTGCTACCGGTTGTCCTCTTTCGGGGTTTTCTTCGACGCCACCTTCGAAAGTGACACCGTATATGCGGCCCTTGATGCATTGATGGTTCCATCGTTACTGATGGCCCAGAAAGAGGTGTCTCGACTGCAGAACCTGCAGGTTGAGCGGCCCTTGATTCATTGATGGTTCCATCGTTACTGATGCCGGAAAGAGGTGTCTTGACTGCTGCGAGGACGAAAAGCGAACTGCACCCTGGCAGACTATGCAAGATACCTCGTCTATGATGGTCAGTATCGCAGTAGAAAGTTTGTACAAGGGAATTTCAATTACACTTTCAGTTTTAATGATGGCGGCCGGAATGCGCTAGTATCCTGTTTCTAGTACTGCGACGTGCTATTGAGGGCAGACGACGCCCCATCCTTTCCACTCTGTTCTACCCTCCTGGATATCAAGAATCTTTTTCCGGAGTGCCGTGCCAACTGGGCCCATCCCAGCCCCAGTCGGAATTACAATGTCCTTGCCCTCGTACCCAATTCTATTGCAAGGTCCAACAATGACCGCTGTGCCTATGGCTAACGCCTCCAGCAATTTGCCCTCGGACGACCATTTGGCTAGGTCACTCATGGTATACACTAGTTCTTGTGGGTGTAAGCGCAATGAGCTTTCTTTGTGGAATTCTGGATCGCTTGCGAGGGCAAGGCATGATGCTCTAGTGACTCCAGGTAGAATAGTACCGTCCAGAGGTGCGGTGATGAGATCCACACCTTCAACGGATGAGTTCATTTATATATCTAATTTTGTCCAATTGAAACTCACCGTCCCCATCATCCCTCTTGACTACAACGAAGAAGTTCATCGCTCCAGCCTCTGTGATTCTTCTGTCATCACCAAACAGCCAAAGGATCTGTTCGTAGCCTTTCTCTGCAGCAGCGCGTTGGGGTAGGAAGCCGGGTGAGTAGTTACCAGCAACTTTGTGACCTCCAGTTCCACCCGGCCACGCGCGCACATTGTCACTGACCGCAAGGAGAGAAATAGGCTTCAACTTTTCATAGTATGGCCCAGTTGGCGATGCAAGAATGTAAAGCATGGCATGGTCGGACGCTATCACTCCCAAACCTACATTGCAATCAGGTGAATACTCGTATACCATCGACTCATTCCACGAACCTGGGCGGGTTGCGATGACGGTAGGACGCATATACAAGCTATATCCAGATTCTTTGGGTATCCAGCGCCTTTCAAGATTCACCAGGAACTTTACCAGTTCCAAAACCACATCTCCGTCGATAGGCTGCATGGGGCAACGAAGTCAGAATCACTAGCTGCATGAACGTCATGGTACTCACGGGAAGAGCGAGACGTGCACAAGACTTCTCCATTCGACGCATGTTCATATCTGGGCGAAACAAGCGTGCCTTACCGTCAGGCCCAAGATAGGCCTTCATACCCTCGAAGACATTTCCACCGTACTGGAAGCACGAGCATGCAGGATCAAGTGTAATAGGTCCATGGGGCTTGACCTCGGGTGCGGACCACCCTCTTTCAGGGTCATAAGTTGCAACGATCATGTGGTCCGAGAATGTCTGGTATCATTATCGTTAGAGCGACATGGATATGGTTGGTCAGAGATGTCGCTCACCTGGCCGAAACGTAACGTCTCGATGGGTTGCAGAGGCTTCAATGTCGTTGCAAGCGTGATACTGAGCGTGGATGCCTGCCACAAATTGTGTTGGCGTTATACATAACTACGTTCAGCAGGCGGCACACTCACATCAAGTGCAGCAAGGCTTTTCGGGTTGGCAGAGCCACCCGTTTGGCCTGGTGCTAGAGACGTGATGCTATCTTTATCACCCATGGCTATTGTGACCAAAGAGAAAATACGCGTTATCAGCTGAACCCATGTTTTTATAAGTTACGCTATGACTGGGAAAATATCTGACAAGCATGACTCGATCAAGGTCACCTAGCCCTTTGATGTTCGAAGTGTATGATCGGATCGGATCGCCAAACTTCCAAATGGAATCGTCCGTGGACCTGGACCATGGGCGAGCCAATGCAGGACCCCTGATACTCCCCAATACGCTTTATGCGGTAGCTGCCGAATTCCCAAAAGGGTCATGTAACTGTACCTAAGGTTAGGGTTATACAACTTCGCGTTTGGCCTGCTTGATCTGAACTTTCGCGTCAAAGGCCAACCGAAGGCATCGCACATCATCACTTCCCTTATTTTGGACTTTTATATCTAATCATGGTAGGCACTGAAACGAATGTTTTGTAGATTTCACTAAACGTCGTTGTATAACCAGGCCCGCAATGAAGAGAAAGCACAGTCGATGTTGTACCGTTTCCGAGAAGCTCAAGCAGCTGAACTTGGCCTCGGGACACGCGCAGATCGCCGTCCGAAGATGGCGAGCGCCTGCAAAAGTCTAAGGGAGTGCGAGCGGTGGAGAGGAGAAATTCTAAGGGAACTAAGCCGGAAAGTGTCCAAGATTCAGGACGGTGCGTCATTCCCCAGGAGACTCAGAATTCCGACGAGCTGACATGAATATTTGCCAACAGCTGGTTTGACTGACTACGAAGTTCGAGATGTAAACGACGAGATTAACAAATTGATGCGGGAGAAGCGACATTGGGAGAACCAGATTATTGCGCTGGGAGGTGCCAACTATCGTCGGAATGTAGCCATGCTTGATGATGATGGGAAGGAGGTACCTGGAACAAAAGGATACAAGTACGTCCTTTCAAGGTCTAGCCCAACCCATGAAGTTGTCACTGATAAAATGTTAGGTACTTTGGCCGCGCAAAAGATCTCCCAGGCGTACGAGAACTTTTCCAGAGCAAAAAGCAAGAGGAAGAGGAAGAAAATCAAGCGCTTGCATTCTATAAAAAGTTTACGAATCAGGGCCCCGCATACTTTGGCGACCTGGACGAAGCAGATGGAAAGTTGTTGGAGTATGAGCGTCAAGCAGAGGAAGAAGGTACGTCGTGTCTACGAGTGCAGACGGTTTCATTTCTTACATGCATCCTGCAGAATGGCGAGATGAATATACAACCGTCCGGGAGACCCTCAACCTCCCTCTTGACGACCCAATACCCCCAATACCTCGTGGATCATCAGCAAGCTCATCACCGCTCCCATCAAACGGGCCCTCTCCACCTCAACCTCCAGTAAATGCTAAACGCAAAGCTCAGGAGGAAGATATCGAAATGGACACGGTGGATGCGGAGGAAACTGCACCTGACCAGGCAAAGCGACCCCGCAAAGCTGAATCAGATGGCACAGCGAAGGCAGATGTCATCCCCTCAAACGGAGGCGCAGACTCGATACGCACACATGCGAACGCAGCTGCTGCTTACCTGGGGTTTTTGTCACCAGAAGATCTGATGCCGCCGACACTTCCGACAAGAGAGGAAATGGAGGGCGTGTTATTGGCCCTCAGAAAACAAGCACTGGTGGAGGAGTATTTTGGGGAGTAGCCAGAGTGTTCTTGTACGAATATTGTACTTTGTTAATATGCCTACTGATCTGCGCTACTTCAATGGGTTTCTATAGTCTCCCTGGGCAGACAATAAACGAATGGAGATTATCCTTCTTCTATACGGGCTCCCGGGTCAGTCAACGTTCTGATGCTATACATTAACGATGACTCGACAGAGGCATTCAGATGACGTTATCCTTGGTTATGTCGTTGCAGAATTTTTCCTGACTCCTGTACAGTTGGGTGTCCCCAATTCACGACTGAAGCCTGAGGTACTGCCTTCTCACAAAATCATTCCCTCTGTGGTCTTCATGATCTGACGAACGTTAAGATAGTGGGATTTTGATTAGACATCCCAGTATAACCGCAAAGTATTTAGATGTGATGCGGAGTTTCTTCGCATCACAAGGTTCCCCATCGACATCTGCTGGTTGTTTTCGCAGCCCATTATCTAAACGGACAGACATGTGCTCCTGCCTTGAACGAATGCCAACAACAGCCAATATTTCCCCCGGGAGCTCTGTTATTCCACCCAAAGAGCCGCGTTTGCCTCGTGATGGCCGGGGCCATTATCCACATGTCGTTACGCCAGTGCAGTTTATACATGCCCTTCAGCTTCCCTGAAGAATCAAAGATCACCATGGGTATTTCGGTCTTAGGGCGCTTTGCTTGAAGAAACTGCATGACCTGTGAGACAAGGACGTAAGCACGTCATCAAGTGGCAGACGGGTACTCCTGCCAACAGCAATTGAAACCAGGAAACCTTCCGAGTTGCGAACGGTACTAGATCGCAGATAATAAGCTCCTAAATGTAGGGTCACATCGATCTATACGCTGGCATGGTGATTCAAGATAACTGAGTATGTGTAATGGTATTGAAACGAAACTTAGGCTGTTGCTTGCACAAATTTGACATGATAAATGGGAAACTCATCAGTTCCGTACGTGGTTACTCAAACCAAGCACTCACAGTGATAGGAAATGATTGTTCCGAGGAATTTCCAGGACGAGCACCACACCCATATGACTCAGTGCTTCGTGGAAGAGAGGCGCCGGTGATGGCAGAGAAATTGCAGATATCAATAACTCACCTGACAGGCCAGATGACGCACAACCGTGACACCCCTTCTTCTGTTTCCCTATGCGGACCGCTAGTGCCACTCGTGAGCGATGTTTGGTCACCACTGAACAGATTGTCCGAAAATTTGAATATTATAAAAGCGACGCGAACACCGGGAATTAATGTGTAACGGCCTTCGTGATCTATTGCTGCAAATGGTCACCATGAGCGTTTCAAAGCATGTCGCTCTTGTTTTTGCCCTCGCGGCAGGCAGCGTTACTGGTTATAGCTTTCCTGATTGTGAAGGCGGACCTCTAGCAAGCAATGCAGTCTGCAACACTGTTCTTGACCCCATTACGCGGGCAACTTCCTTGGTCGAGTTGTTCACTGTTCCAGAGCTGATCAATAATACTGTCAGCACGTCTCCTGGGGTTCCTCGTCTGGGTTTGCCAGCGTACCAGTGGTGGTCAGAAGCTTTGGTGAATGATAATGTTTAACAGACGCTCGGAGTCTGCCGAGACTGACTCAAGTTGCAATGTCCAGCACGGAGTAGCAAACAGTCCAGGTGTTAACTTCTCAACGTCAGGCGAATTCAGTTATGCGACATCGTTTCCTCAGCCAATCCTTATGGGTGCTGCGTTTGACGACGAGTTGATCAAGTCTGTTGGAAGTATTGTGGGTATGGAGGGACGTGCCTTCAATAACTACGGGCGCGCGGGTCTAGACTTCTGGACACCAAATATCAATCCGTTCAAAGACCCTCGATGGGGCAGAGGACAGGAAACTCCTGGAGAAGATCCGTACCGCCTTGCTCAATACGTGTACAACCTCGTGGTTGGCTTGCAAGGCGGTCTTGACCCGGAGCCTTACTACCAGGTCGTTTCCGCCTGTAAACACTTTGCGGGCTACGATCTCGAGGACTGGGATGGCACTGTTCGATATGGCTTTAACGCAGTGATCACTTCTCAAGATCTCGCGGAATACTACCTACCCTCATTCCAGAGTTGTTATAGAGATGCCAAAGTTGGCGCTGCCATGTACGTACTATCGCAACCCCTCGCGCAGTACTATTAAGCCGGTCCATCCCACCTGTTGATAATGCAGGTGCTCATACAATGCTGTCAATGGCGTTCCTTCTTGCGCAAATACGTACTTACTTCAAGATATTCTCCGCGATTTCTATGGCTTCGCACAAGACCGATGGGTATGTTACTTTACTTGCATATAGTGAGTTGATGGCTTACGAACAGATCACGAGTGATTGTGGCAAGTAGAATTTGAATACTGACTTGGCCTCGTGATCAAGCTTCACTCTTCAGATGCTGTCGAAAATATCTACTCTCCCCACAATTATGCAATTCCTCAACAGGCTGTCGCGGATGCACTCAAGGCGGGAACTGACCTCGATTGTGGCAGCTTCTACGCAGAATGGTTGCCAGTCGCATACAACGAGTCTCTTATCACAGAGACTGACCTACGCACAGCCCTGGTTCACCAATTCGCCTCGCTCGTCCGGTATGGCGCCTTCGCGCATGTCAGTGTTCGTTTACTGATACAGTGCTGCAGCCTCGGTTACTTTGATCCAGAAGATCAGCAACCTTACAGAACTTACAACTGGAGTAACATCAATACTCCCCCCGCCCAACAGCTTGCATACCAAGCTGCTGTGGAGGGTATTGTTCTCTTGAAGAACGACGGTACTCTGCCGCTCTCAAGTAGCATCAACAATATCGCTTTGATCGGCCCGTGGGCAAACGCGACCGCCCAGATGCAGGGCAATTACTTCGGTGTTGCTCCCTATCTCATCAGCCCCGTCATGGGCGCGATGGATGATAGCTATAACGTTACCTACGTGTTGGGCACCAATATTACATCTAACGACACGAGCGGATTCGCTGCTGCTGTTGCGGCTGCAAAGGAGGCAGACGCCATAATCTATGCTGGGGGTATTGATATCACCGTCGAGGCCGAGGCCATGGATCGCTACACAATTACATGGCCCGGCAACCAGCTCGACCTTATTGCTGAGCTTCAGGTGATAGGCAAGCCTTTGGTCGTGGTGCAATTTGGTGGCGGACAACTCGATGACTCTGTTCTCAAGGGCAATGCATCTGTCAGCGACCAATCCCCCTTTTCCACTTAAATTGCTCAATAGTTGTATTAGGTCAATGCGCTCGTTTGGGCAGGGTATCCAGGCCAGAGTGGTGGAAAGGCTGTTTTCGACATCCTTAGTGGCAAGGTTGCGCCTGCTGGGCGCCTTCCTATCACGCAGTACCCAGCAAACTATGTCAACGAGATCCCCATGACGGATATGAATCTCCGTCCCAACTCAACGAGTTCGGGCCGTACCTATATCTGGTACACCGACATGCCTGTCTATGAATTCGGATATGGCGAGCACTACACCACATTTTCTTACAAATGGATGCAAGCCCCCGCAACATCATACGACATCCAGGCTCTTGTTGATGGAGGGAAGTATACTGCATACTTGGACGTCGCACCGTTTTCTACGCTCGCTGTCAGTGTAACGAATACCGGAAACAGTATGTGACCTACAATTCGTCACGTTCTACTGCCTCATTTCATTATCTTCAGGGACATCTGACTATGTTTCCCTTCTTTTCGCCAGCGGCACGTATGGAGACGCCCCCTACCCTAACAAGGTTCTTGTCAGCTACGCCCGCTCTCACAGCATTACGCCGGGCACCACTGCAACAGCTGAACTATCGATCACACTCGGCAATCTCGCGAGAGCAGATACCAATGGCAACTTCTGGCTCTACCCTGGCACTTATGAGCTTGCGCTAGACACCAGTGGAGTTTTGACCTCCAAATTCGAATTGACGGGAAATGCTTCACAGCTCACTTCCTTCCCCCAAAACACCATGAGTTCATAGGCCTCACGATTGACGTTCTGCCACGTTTGTTACATTCACATGGACAAATAGAAATTGATGCTCCCAGCAACCACTAGGTCTAAGAATGTTCGCCGCGGGTAGTCAACAGCAAGGGATATATTATTAAATTACCCTGGAAGCTAAGGGGAGGTGCGGCGTCAGAAGTTGTGTGATGGCTCTTCCAATCAGCCGGCGCCAGGTGCCTGTCCTTTCCGTATAATAACGATATACATAATGTGGGTAAATATGCCACCTTCGCTGATCCCAGCCCTAGAAAGTATTCTCCCCATGGTTTCAACAGGCATGCCAAGAGATGCTGCTGTTGTGTTGTCATTAACACTGGAAAGTATTCTATACGGTGAGTATCGCAATGGGTTCCCCTGTCCCATGCTGGAGGTTGACCGTTCTTCAGGCTTTTCTATTTTCATGTTTTTGGGTACAATCTGTGCTTTGACCTACAACCGCTGCAGCGATCGCCCATCACTTGTGGTGGCTGTCCTGCTGTTGATACTGAGTACCGCGGTTAGCGCTTCTTGCTTCTGACATCTGATTTCATTTGCTGAAATCTTACAAGCACGTCGTCGTCAGCATCATTCATGCAGAAGATGGACTGGTGAAGTATCGCGACACGTTCCTAGGCGGACCGGTGGCTTTCTTCGGGGACGTTTCTCAAATCCCATATGTGATCAAGAACGCTTTGTATGTTATGCAAACTCTGGTTGCTGATGGTATGGTAGTAGGTTCATATTTTATCCGCTAGTTTGGGGCCCTCTGAGCTTATAGAAGTGTCTAAAAGATCTACCGCTGTTATATTGTGTGGCAATCTACCCGAGTTATCATCCTGCCATGCATGTTGTGGTGCGGCGTCGCAGGTTAGGTGGCAATGATGCTCAGGAGGCAGTTTTGTCTGACGTTACCTCGTAGTGACTGGTTTTCATGCGATTTACAGCTGTTCACAAACCAGTAAAAGCATCTTCGTCACGGAACTCGCGCAGTGGATCAGGGCGTTTCTTGTCTTAACAATTGCCACTAATTTGTTGAGTTCTGGTAAGCACATTTCCGCGAGCGCGATGTCGAGGGCCTGAATGTGTCCAGGATTACTGGCGTATCGTATTTGGATGATTGAGCACAGTGTTTCTACAGTGCGTACTGGGAAGAGCTCTTTGATGCCAATATTGCGCGTGCTTGTGGATTCCGCTGTTTTATACTCGGCAGTCCTCTTCCCTGCACTAATATGTTTCGTGTTCTCGAACACTGGAGAGGTTGTGGTGTTGGCCATGGTGATTTCCCCTGTTGTCACTAATTATTAAAAAAAGCTGAACTTCAATTTACCAGGCCATGCCGATCATGTCGATTGCCTTCTACATGGTGATCATTCGCATCGCAATCAATAGAAACCGTCGCTTCCCGACTACTCCTGGACCTAGGACAGCGAGTGAGATTGAACAAGGAAACTTACGGCAATATCATATGAGCCCTTTACAATTCCACGTGTCCCAGTTTACACACAACGACGGTAATTTAGTCTACGGAACAGGGACTAAAGACCAACCATCGATAGGCACAGCTGACTCTGAATGAGGATGTGGTCAGTCAGAATGTCGCCTGGAGTCCGTGCTTTCCCTAAAAATTTACACGCGCTTCTAATCTATTATGTCTTCATACTCGCACTCAACCTTTTGCCATGGCTTCGGCGAATTTATTATCTGGCACCGTTTGCTCGTTGCGGGCAGAGGATTGTATTGTTAGCTATTGTTAGATCGACCTCGGAGCTACGGGGCGTGCTGCGCAAGAAGCTGAACTTGTTGTATGAGTATATATGTAGTACTTGGTCAATTGTCTATCCAGTTCCAGATGCTGGCCAGAATCAGCCTCTAAAGAACCGCCGGAAGCTTTTTGTTCTAAATACGGTAATTACGAGACGTCGGGACGCTACGCTGCGGTAGTGGTTAGATCATCACTTGCTTTCGTTCCATCATGAGTTCACCTTATGCAAATGTGCCCCGACCCTCCCCACGACCGAGCCCATCTAATCGAAGACCTTTAACAATTGCAGAGCTCTCAGAACGTGCTCTTTCCAACCTTTGGGATCCTTCGAAAGGCCTCAAGCAATGGCTGAAGAAAGCAGATGGCTTCCGGAAGGCTGGTAGAGCGTACGCAGAGGCTGGTGAACTTGAGGAAGCCTTCATGGAATACGCCAAGTCTGCGACGATAATTCTTGAGAAACTTCCGATGCACAAAGAGTACTACACTCTACTGTCACCAACGCAGCGCCACAATCTTGGTCTTGTGAGTAACTTGTGCCTGCTGCGTTTCTCGTTTCTTCCAATCATGAAATGTGTACTTTGTCAAAGTACGATACGCTCTTCATCAAACCCTCGTAAAATTGATCTCAGTGCGACTCTGTCTAACCCCCCTTTCAGAATGGTCAACAAATTCTCCTTGATCTTGGTGAAATCAAACCAATCATCGTCGACCGCCATGATCGATGGAGACTGCAAAATGTAGAATCTGGGAGGTCATTGTCATCAAACGGTTACCCAGAGGGGAGCAGGCACACGGAGTACAGGCGACAAGATGATGGTCGACGCTCTCCCTTTGACGATTCCGGGTGGCTAGCACAAGAGGCAGTTCGCAGAGATGCGGAACGAAAACGTGAGGAGCAGCGAAGGGGAGATGAGGCACATCATTCTATGCGATCAGTCGAGCCACAGCCACCGCGTTTGCAGATTGATACTGGGAGCAAGAAAAAGGAAGATGCCTTGGTAGCTGCTCGGCGCGCCGCCAATGCACAGCTGTGCGACTCGACGTACTACACTCGCGAAGGCAGCCCTTCTGAGCCTGTGACCCCTGTGAGCACTGGGGAACAACGGAGAGAACATGGCGAGTTCAGGAAGCATGAAGACCGAAGAAGAGACGAACATGATGAAGTTAGACGAAGACGCAGGCGGGAACAGGACGGTATTCTGAAACGTCAGGAGGAAGCAGAGCTCGCTGCGCGGGAGGCTCGCCGTAGTGTCGTTCCTTCTCCCATGCCTGCGGCGTCCGCAGGCAGCTCCCAGCGTTCATCTTTCGTGGATCCACAGTTTTATGAAGACGCTGCTCCTCTTCTTATGCCTATCGAGAGTCCAACAAGGTCAGCGTCCTCGAATCTTGAATTTACACATTTTTTGACTTGGCCATATAGGAACCACGCTGCAACTCCGACAAGTTTGAAGCCGTGAGTATCTCCTCGTCCTTTTCGAGCGTATCTCATTGTCCCTTCAGCCCATCTTATCCTGCACCAGTAACCACAACATCACCTATTCCACCTGACGGACATATTCAATACCCAGAACTCATGTCGCAACACCAACTCAAGCAAGGCTACGCACCTTCTCTGCAATCAATGTTTAATTACCCCACTCTCAGGCCCAGCAATGTTGGACGTTCTTCCCTACTTTTCGTACCAGAATCTTCTCAAATGTCTACTAATCAACTCCCTGATCCATCCATAGTTGTCGTGCCGAGTCAGCCGGCGTCATACCCATACTCTCAGAACACGACGCGGCCGCCTTCTGGTGCCTACTTTGATTCTGCAGCCGCATATTCTTCCCTTTCACGAGCCCCTGCTGCGCCTCCACCCCCACCCGCTCCCGTACATCACATCGATGGTGACCGGTACCGGACTGCTTCCCAAGAGTCTGCACGGATCACTCGTAAAGCCAGCGATCCTGTCCAAGTACCCGACCTAAAGACTGTGAGCTTGCCACGAGAATGCCTTCCGCGGTTCCTTTCTATCGCATCGTTGAATACGGCACGAAATCGCGAAACTTGTGGACTATTGCTTGGAAAAGATAGAGGAAATAAATTTACTGTCACGACACTCTTGATTCCAAAGCAGCACTCAACAAGCGATACTTGTACCATGGACGAGGAAGAGCTCGTCTTGCAATTCACGGAAGAACGATCTTTGATTACCTTGGGATGGGTATGTTTCCTCCAGCTGTCCTGTGTGTCGGCATCTAACGACCTTCGTTAGATTCACACCCATCCTTCACAATCTTGTAAGTCCTTAAATTTTGTACAAACCCTCTCGCTCACCTGACCCTTTACGAAGGCTTTATGTCGTCAGTTGATCTACACACGCATTCTGGATTTCAGCGTATGCTTCCGGAGTCCTTTGCCGTTGTTTGCGCACCAAAGTTCACTCCTAAGTGCGTACCACATTGTTCATACCACTCGTGTCTTGATTTTTTTTTCATGGTTAGCTTTGGAATTTTCCGCCTCACTGACCCCCCAGGCTTGCAAACAATTTTGGATTGCAATGTTAAGGAAGCCTTTCACCCACACCCAGAGGTGCCGATCTATACAGTGCGTAGCTTCTGGAGTGGTTTGTCCACAGTTATTGATCGGTTGTTTAGGACGCAGACAAGGGGCACGTGCAAATGAAAGACATCCCGCTGGAGATCGTGGATCTGCGGTGATGCAGGACTCCACTTTTCCCTGACTTTTATCCATAATTTACAGACGTAGAATTTTTGGCACTCGGCATTTGTACAACCCGCATTCGTTACCCCCTACATGCACACGCCTTCGTATCGGATATTACAGCACTTGTAAGATGATGGTCGTATCATCCATGTAAGCGACAGGCATGTCTACGGTAAGCATACATGAGACACTGGCGATGTCTTCTGCACCCAGAGCGTGTCTTAACAAGCGCAGCATTGCCTCCTGGATGTCATCTCTCACAACGTCACCTACTATTCCAACCCACTTCTGGACAAGAGATGTAAGGGATTCAGCGCGATTTGGGTCATCCATGTAAAGGTCAACCAGCCCATCGGAACACATCAGGATAAAGTAGTCGCAGCCTGACTGCGCATGAAGGTCGACATAACGAACACTTGCAAGATTAGAGACGTATGGTGGGCTCAGATTTCGTGGAATGAAAGACTCAATCGCAGCAGGGACACGAAACCCCGGTTCTACATTTAAAAATATTTTCTCAGTGTAGATGCGAGGCAGTTTGAAGGCGTAGTCGCCAATAGCTTGACGCCCCATCACAGTGAGATCAACTGATCTAATACATTCGGTAGACTTACCTCTCGTGACAGCAAGATTACCGAGCACTCTATCGTCGAAAATGCATTCCGGTTCGTCAGGATGTTGCTGTTTGATGCGATCGACCTCAGTAGGGTTGTTGCCATTATGATTATCGCTCAAGATGGATGCATCCCATTTTGAACTCGCGTCTCGTCTGCTTCCCAGCACTACTCAAAAGTCAAAGTCAGCGATTTCCCCGTGCATTTCAATAACCTTCACCTCGGCTTACCCGCTACGCCATCACCGAGATTTAGTACCCAAAGATGTTTCTTTGTAGGGTCGACGAGCGCTAATACGATTGTAGATCCCCTCAAACAACGCAGGGCTTTCCTATAATTTAGTCCTCCAGAAGACTGGTCGTTGACTCGCGCTTTGACTGTTACATCTGACATCGTAGCGATCTCGTTGACTTCTTCTGGGAATATTTCGAGGAAATCCCGTTTTATTGCTTCATCCACGTCATAAACCGCTCTGGTAAGAGCATCCGAAACACCCTCCAAGTTGGCCACTGTGGATAATAATCCGGCCATTAAAAGGGAGGGCAATTCGGTGACAAGGTGGTCAGCTGTTTCATGCCCTCCATGGCCTGCATAGGAGATGTTTATTTGATTAACAAAATACGTGGAGGAAGGTGAAGTATTTGTGGTGCCTCATGATACGCACCGTCGAAAACACAAGTCAAGCTCCAGATGCCATTTGGAAGGCTTAAATCCATAATCAGATATCTGTCCTCGTTAGCTGAACTAACATGAGGTTGGAGAGAAGCACCAAGGCTTCCTCCGTCGCTCGAGATATTAGTTGTGCAGCGTTTCAGGATCTGAGCACGTAGCTCGTGCTTGGGAAAGAGACGATAACGCCAAGGGCCGCGATCAGAACCATAGCCTTGCATGTACGCACGACGAAACACTTGAAGTGATGGCATTGTTCACTAGCAAGAATAGGACCCTGCGAGGTTAAGGCAGTGACAGTGCAGACCCTGCGGCCACGGTGTGCAGTACTGGTAGAGGTATCGAGAATCTACTACTGTGTGAAATCTGCGGCCCGTTGACCTACAATAAATCCAATCATAAATTAAGGTGCCACCGGTATATGTATATGATAGACTCAACTACAAATACTCAATACATGTGGCACTTGTCTTGATGTCCCGCGGTCATGACTTTGTCTCGGTCTCATGCTGAAGAACAGAAGATATCATACCAAAGGCACAAAAGAAGGCAGCCACCGAATGCGAAGCCGTTCGCCGTGCTATGCACAGCTGGAGTCGGTAGTACCAGTGCTACTAGTACTAGTACTTGAGTAAGTTACTACTATTATGGCAATGCCGAAATGGTGTCACGTGAATGACAGCTTTGCCGCAGAGGCATTTCTTCAACTTGGACGGTGACTCTCGACCAAGTCCCGACGGCACGATCCTTGCCGGTACAGATGCAATGCCTTGGATAGTAAATGGAAAACTCTTTCCAGCCTGAAAAGATTTTTTCCATTTACTATCCAAGGCATTGGAACGTACTAATGGTGCGTCTTTCGCAAAACCATGATGCTCTGATCTCGAGTCCGAAGTTGCGGCACAGTTGCTTACTAGCCTTTCGCTCCGCCCGCCTCACAGCTGGATGCTCCTTTGTGAAGTCATACATCATCTGATGGATCGGTACGCAGACAACACTTCAATTTCAGCTTCTGCATCAGTCTCTGCTCGGCATCCCTTGACGGGAGTACCCAATTTTCATCCATCGTGTAGAGAACTCCTCCTGGCACAATCATTATAACCATGCCACCTATACAATCCACTTCTTACTACTAAATTTTTTTCCCAGCTAAATTATTACGTTGGGGTGGAAATTTACGAACCCCACCACAAAATTCACCGCCATCACTGTTGCAGCGGCAACTGGGAACACATATCCTGTAGGCCCAACTGATGGTGGACCGCTTGGAGCATGGTCTAGTACCCATATGTCTACCAGAGCGTAACGCCAGCTTTCCACTGTTGGCATCCATTGATTCATTTTACTACGCCCCCTCCAAGCAGAGAACTTTAATTAGCGACTCAGTTCATTTATCGGCGGACTCGTGTGATTATGAGTCATGTATTTTTGTTGGAAATCAATGCATGGTTCGTGGTCGTCCATCAATTTTTTTTTAATTTTTCAGCTGACCTTTTTCGGTTATCTATTTATTTACCACAGCCTCTCGGGGATCTTCACTTCTATCGTTATCTTATCGGCTCGCATGCCAATCCGCCACTCCCTGATGTCGTTCCTCACCGGCACCTATAATTTGAAATGGTAGCAGCAGAAACTTTCCAAACGGAAATGACTTTAGTTGCCGTGACCCACTTCGTTTCAAAAGGCAGCTTCGCAACAGAAATATCATAAGTTGAAGACAATCTATAGATCGCCTCTGTCTGACCAAGATCGTCTATTCCAGCTAGCAATACGTTCTGGGAGTGAGCGATTCATTTCTTCACGCCAACAACTCGACGTCGTTTCCTGGAGAACTTTAATTGGGGGCTCGAATCATTTGTCTGCTAGCATGATCACTAAGGCATCTGAATAATTGCGAGCACAGTTTTTAACCTTGTTTTTTAAGTACGGTTTGTGATTACAGTTTCATGTGTTCATTAGAGCGATCCTTTGGTGTCGGAGTCCCTATCGGATATGTCATGGAGCAATTTTATACACAAGGAAAGCTGGGGGAAGGGCAGATGGGTGTTGGCGCCGTTATGACGTACGTTGAATCTTAATTAGCGTGATGATCGCGGATGGCTGACTTACTGATTACTCGACAGCGACGTGGACGGCAATGAAAGTGGGTACTATCTCCTTTCGTTTCAGAGTGACGCCTTGGCCGAACGTGAGTCTGGCTCGGTACCTCTCGGAGTCTACTGGCGCTATTGACTTGCCATTGACAACACGTCTCATCCTCATCCTCACGGCGGAAAGCCACCCCTCGCTTCACTATAGGTTACATCCATCACGTCTCAATGCGTTCTGGAGGAAGTGGCTTTCACATACGTATTGAGGCAGTCGAAGAGGAAGTGGAATATCGTTTCGTCAATGTTGGGGCATATCGGCTAACGCGGCGAGTCACTTTCCCTATTCGATGGTGATGTTTGAGGGAAATGATGCATATATTCGGTTAGTCGGTCTCGTCTGGATTTCATTATTGATTGGGACTTCACTTCATCTTAGCTGCGTGGGCGCCGATCCCCACTCTCTGACACCTGCAGCTTGAAGTGGTGGTGGCCAAAACTTCAGATACGGGAATGCGCTCTACCTGGTCCGAAGTTGCCGGGGTGATCCACTTCGATTCGAAAGTTGCCCGCAGCAGTCACGATTGAGTCAAGACAAATTACTACGGGCTAGCATTTTATTAACCAAGGTTTCGGATCTTTTACAAGGCCAACAGAACCTTTGCAACTTGAACACTAATGGCATAGTCATGCACCATCTGCCATCAACAGTGCGGTTAGTGCGTATCACCCCATTTCTTGGTTTCAGATAGTACGTGAAGTAGACCGATCCTGGCGCAGGTGGCAAGTATATATATATGTTCTGCTGCAAGCCCTGAACTCATCGGCAAAAAATTCCCCTCTTTCAAGCGTTCGCACTCCTCAACGGAAAATAAATTTTGGAGGCCATGGATGCTCACCCAAAGATGATATACCTCCCAGACACCATGCTCAACTGGCCCTGGCCTCGTGCCATCAATACGCATTTTGAAGATGTGAAAGCTGAAGTCGGTGCTTCGTTCCGTGATTTCAAGGCTCTGAGTCCGGAGTCACAGGAAGCATTCGACAAATGTGATTTTGGTGCGACTTATGTCACTAGCTCTCAATTCCGATTATGATTGACATGCACTGTATCTATAGCGCGCCTAGTCGCACTGGCTTATCCCAATGCACCACGAGGTTCGTGTCTGACCTCTAGTAATTCATGCATCACAGAGCCCTGATTACACCCCGACAAACTAGAACACATTCGAATCGGCTGTGAATTAATGAATGTTTTCTTCCTTTTGGAGGAGTACACCGACAACGAAAATGGGGCAGTCACTAAAGATATGGTGGATCTCGTGATAGACGCCCTAAACAATCCTCAAACGATACGACCTCGAGGCGAATGCATTCTCGGTGAAATAGCGCGACAGTAAGTGCTTCTAAAGTGTTTGATGATGATCTTCTGAATTCCAAGATATTTTTGCATAGATTTTGGGCTCGTGCCATCCAGACCGCAAGCCTGCCTTCTCAACGTCACTTCCTCGAAACCTTTACTGCATACCTTCGTGCAGTAGTTGTCGAGGCTCTTGATCGCGAACAAGGTCATAGGCGCAGTATCGATGACTACCTCAAGCTCCGGCGGCTTACTATTGGCGCAACACCGTCTTTCACAATATGTGAAATGGGGATGGATCTTCCTGACGAAATATTGTACCATCCCGTCATCGTGGAACTTGCTGAATGTAGCACAGACTTGATTATAATCGACAATGTAAAGTAGCGTCAAGGATATCATGGCTTACGGTCTGCTAACAACCTTCACAGGATATCGTTTCGTACAACAAAGAGCAAGCAGCTGGAAATGCAGACCATAACTTGATCAGCACTGTCATGTTGGAACTCGGCCTCGACAGAGGCGGCGCGATAGCTTGGGCAGCACACCGTCACGCTGAACTTCAGAAACGATTTATCGACGGTCTTGCAAAGATCCCTTCATGGGGGCCTTCCGTCGACGTCCTAGTCAAGGAGTATCTTGACGGCATAGCAATCTGGCCTCGAGCGTCCACCTGTTGGAGTTACGAAGGTCAAAGGTCGTACAAATTTCTCAGTGGTATGGACTGTAATTTAATCTGATTGGATTTGCAGGTACTTTGGCACCAGAGGCTTGGAAATACAGCAAACTAGACTTGTCCCGCTATTGCCGAAGGCCAAACGCAAAGCAGTGTGAATACAGGTCCTTCCACAGAATTCGACGCTAGTTTTTCTCTCGCGCATTTGGTTGCGGTATGTTACAATGCTTCTCACTCGCCCGTAGATGCCACTCCTGTTCTCACATTTCCCTGGCTTTCAGTCAGCTAATACTTAGAGTGATAGAATAATATTCACAATCATACAGTTTCTATTTGTATAGTAGGTGATTCTAGCTCCGTTCTTTCGAATTCAACATCGACCACTGCAGTTTTGCGATCAAAGACAGCCTGACCTCCCCCAAACAAGTCCCCATCAATTACACCATCGATGGACCCACATCGTTGCATATATCACAATCACTGTACCTACGAGTATGCATTGAATTCAATGATACTGGCAGCCCATCCAAGAGATGCTCTATACATCAGGCTCCGAGCTACTGGTACTGTAAAGCATCTTCAAAGTTCAAAATGATGTGAAATTTCAACAGATCCAGCCGAAGTAAGGCCCCTGCATGTGATACAGTATAGTACAATGCTAATTTGAATTCAGGAAATAACGGGCGTCTTTTCTTCTAGCTCCGCCAGGACCCGGGCCTAGCACAAAATTCAGAAAAGACTTGTGAGAAATCACCGGAAATGTACAAACTTGCATGTAACTGTTCATTGTACCATCAGACTCACTCCCTCTTTTTGCAATCCCACATGCACACACGAACATTAGGCTGAGCGATGGGGGCCGCGAGGCCCTTGCAGCCCCAAGTCCCGCAACAAGGGCAGGGACTACGTCGGGGTCTCCATAGCTTAGTCAGCACAGACTAGTTCTGAATGATATTTGTGGAGTCTCACCTCATCCTTTGCCTTGTTCGATGTGTCTCCGAGTCTGGGCTGCGAGCACCTTTGCCCTGTCTAACGATATTATTATACATGATTTCTCTTTCCATCTTCGCTTTGAGGACATGAGCGGAGACTTCGTCCACGTCGCGACCTGCTGCCTGAATAACTTCTCTGTCTTGCTCTGTCATCTCGGTCCGCAAACGCAACTGGTTCTGCGTATCCGCCCGAATGTGTATATTGATATACCTATGCGAGGTAATCACAAGGGGCTCCATTGCCAAAATCCTAGGAATATGGATGGAGGACTTACTCTAGACATGTCATAGCGTTCATGGGTTGCTTGAACCGAGTGCCTGCGAGTGGACAGACGCGTACGAAGGGCTCACGTTCCATCGCCATCTCAAGGATGACAGGGGATATATGACACCCCACACTTACCGTGTAGATTACTCTTCTATTGTTCCTCGAGATCCCCGCAGAGGAGAAATCTAAGAGTCCAACAGGGTCTTTGGTGTAACCATCTGCATCGTGCCTTGCTCGGACCTCGCGCCATTGGTTTAGTCGCTGCGGTGTGAGAGGGCGCGCACCCTGCATACCCGTGTACCACGGAGTCATGGCGTTGACTTGCACCATCCCTTGGATTTTCTCCCGAACAACCTTGTCATCGAAATACAATCCAACGAAGTCAAAAATGTCACTTGGCTCTAAGGCAATATCAACATCTGCCACGAACGGCACCTCGAATCCGATCCGGGGATTATTGAGCAGGTTACAGTCGAGAACGATAGCAACTTTGAGGTACATCATAAGCAATGGATTTACACTGAACATCCGAACGAGTTTGAGTACTCCCGAGGAATGTTCGACTTCGTGACATATCCGTTTGTGGGTGGGCCTGATGATCATGGCGCGCACGGCGATCTGAGGTGAGGTTTCTATCTGTGTTGATCATAGGCAGTGATCTCACCAGTTTTTCTTTTGGCACTACATATGCACGGTGTCAGCGCTTCAGAATTCAGTGTCGTTCCAGTGGCAGAGCCTACCTCTGGTGAGCAATACAAAACACTCCTGCACTAAAAGTTATTTGTGACACTCGATGAATTCCCGCAGCAGTATTTAGATATATACCACTGCTGACCTTTGAGCATTTCCGAGGTTTCTCCATTTCCGTTTCACATTGCGTACATTTCAAGAGAATTTTGTTCCGACTCTGCGCTTTGAGGTATCTACTGGTAGCTGCTAGAGCACGGAAAGTATTTTCCCGCTCTGGATCAATCACATGTATCATGGCATTTGGAATCGCAGAGGAGTTATTCGTGTCAGTCATGTTCTCGCAAAGGCTGTGGGCAGGCTATGGCAAGTTGATCAGTGAACTGTGGTACCATAAGGAAGACGTTATCGATTAGCTGCAACGTGATTCAGGTGAATCAGTGATCATTTGAAAGTGCGTCGAGGTACTCCCTATTATGGAAGTCGACACATGTCTCGAAGGTCACCGGTCGGACCTGATGTGGGTTTCAGGAGTTCATAACGGCAGATCTAGGCCTCCGTCCTTCTAGACAAAATGCTATTGTATGCGATCTTCTCCCATAGATGACCTTTCGAATCCACATGTCTAATTGAGGGGTCCCACGCCGGGAGTCTCACGACTCACGCACACGGCTACTTCATTTGGAGAATAACTCACCTTCGATAACATTGCCTACCTCACTGATGAATAGTAGCATGGGCACTGTCGACTTCAAAGTCGGTGACGAGACATACCAAACCTGGTACAACGTTGTTGGTGATCTCAAGTCGGGCAAACGGCCACTCGTTACGCTTCATGGAGGTCCCGGGATGTCTCATATCTATATGATATCGCATACCGAGATTTATTCTCTGTATGGCATTCCAGTCGTCTTCTATGATCAGCTCGGCATCGGAAAATCTACTCATCTTCGTGACAAACCTGCTGAATTCTGGACCCCAGAATTATTCATGGATCAACTCGACAGCCTTCTCGTGCAGCTCGGTATCGAAAGTGACTTTGACCTTCTGGGGCATTCGTGGGGAGGGATGCTGGCTGCTGACTATGTCGCCCAGCGTCAACCTCCCGGACTTCATCGTCTAGTCATATCTAGCTCTCCACCCTCGGAGCAACTGTGGGAAGAGAGTATGCTGGGTTATCTGGAAGCTTTTCCAGCAGAGTTTAAGGAGATGGTGTTGAAACATGAAAGAGAAGGCACCGTCTCATCGACGGAGTACCAAGCAGCCATTCAAGTTTTTATGAATAAGCACACATGCCAGACAATACCCTGGCCAGAGGAGCTAACTGCTGCGTTTGCTTCCGTGGAAGAAGATCCCACCGTGTCAAATGCTATGTAAGCATTCCAACTCCTTGAATTCCGGAGGACTCTCAACTGAGTTCTGAAATTCAGGTTGGGGCCCGCACAGTTCCACGCGACCGGTTCATTGACAACATGGTCTGTGATTGACCGCATCCATCGTATTTCATGCCCTACACTCGTCACGAATGGGCCTGAAGAGGGAGCTCAGGACTATGTGATTGCTCCTTTCATAGAGAAACTACCCAAAGTTAAGTGGGTGAGGTTTGCGAAGAGTCATATTGCGTTCTTTGAGGATAGGGATTATTATTTTAAGGCTATCGGCGATTTTTTGAGGGTAGATTGACAGTGTTGGTTTGTATGGGATTTGGTCCTGGGAAGGTTCCACTACTTGTCTCGCGGTATGTTGATAACGAACAAACACGAGAATATAGTTCGATGCTGCTCGCTGATTGGTAGTGAGACCATGATACGGGTAGGGAATGTGTCATTTACATGCCTGATGGAAGCGGAAGACAGATAGGCAGATGGAATCAGCCGCCCTGGAGTATGATTTCCCCGTCTCCAGCGAGCAGTTTCAGCTTCTTGAACTCCTGTGACATAACGTCTGATTGTGCTTGCATTCATGTAGAGTTTGTACAGGCCTGCACCTTTCTCGTACTCGGCGTTGAGCTTTGCGTATGTGTCACCATTTGAGGCCTAGTCAGCATGGTGAAAAAGGCAGCGGATCGAGAATGATATTGAATCTATGATATTTCGCCGAGGTGCAGAACATCTGTTGTAGCGGGTGGTTACAAGACGCGTCATTAGGAGGTGAGCCACAGCGAAAGTCATCGCGCTGCGCAAGGAAAATAAACCTGAAGTAAAGAACAACTAGGGAGGGGTTAAGTAGATGTGACAAGATCTCTGTGAGCCCACATACATGCGTCTATATCATCCGCACTTTCGGTTTCTCGGATCCACAAGAACACAACAAGAAAATTATGCACTCACCATCTTCTCCCTCCCACTCGCGTCCTCCCGAACACCGCCCCTACCTATTCCGTAGTTGTCGATGGCTAAGTGTGCTTCGCCAAGCACAACGGAGCAAGCATGCCAGTGCAGATGGTATATTTCTAAAAACGTCAGTAAAGCAGTGGGTAGTAATATAGACGATACCTTTCTCTCCTGGGATATCTGAGCCATAGAAACGAATAGTGCTCCTCGAGTGCTTCGGAACTCAAGCCAACCTCGTCAATTTCGGATACTGTCACCGTTACTTACTTATCCATTTCATCAGTGGCTGAGTCCAAAACTATATTTCGCTGTTGTCCATCCTGCGTTGTCGTCGCATTCGTCGATGAGCAGGTCCGACTCCGAACGGTTCAGCAGTTTAAACTTCGCGCCGCACGTGCAAGTCATGTGATCGTGTTATTACTACTTATATGTAGCACTTGTCCTTATTTGTTGAACTTATCCCGCGACGCCTCAGTTAGCCTCGTCTGCACAATCTGAATCATCGACGATGCAACCCTGTTATTGCCTTTAAACGCTGTCATTTCATGTCGCCATCATGCTGTCGCTCAAAGGTCTAGTTCATGCACCACTCCGATGAGTCCGATCCTTCTGCTCAACATGAATTTACACACTTTAAATTTCAATGCAGCCTCCGCGGGGACTATCTCAAGCGACCGACTTAACTAGGGATGTCAGCTTAAATTTCATGGATAAGTATATGAAGAATGATACTCAGGTTCTTCCGGGAATACCCCTATGCGAGCCCTTTCTCTGTATCGACAAATAGCGGTTTGGAACCCGTTGGGTGGAAAATTTTGTTGATGACAGGAGGATACATAACCAGGGAAAGTGGGTGAGTGTAGGGCTTATCCTTCTCGTCCTCCTGAGTCCTCATCACTATGTATGCCTGTAAAATAAGCATACCGTCAGTATGTTAATCACCACAAGCAAGTTGAAATGCAGCACTCGCCCTCAGGCTTTAAGTGCGCTTTTTTGATCTCATAATTCAACAGGAATGACGATGATATCTACTTGGGCGAAAGAAGATCTGAAGTTGAAAAACATACTTACTAGGAGGCTATGAGGCATCTTCAAGTGAGTTTCTTTCTATTTGAAATTTCTCCCTTCGCTGGCGACACCAGCCTCCCTAAGAGTTTGTTTCTAATTCATTGAATTGTTTATTCTGTTTTGTGTTCTCCGAGTCACTATTGAGCATGTTGCACAGGTTCCTACAACAGCGGCGGTAGAAGTCACAACCTGCACCTCGAACCATGGCGCGATTTCGTACACAGATTGGGAGTTGCTGTGGACCATCTGATCATTACACGACCAATGTGACAAGAGTACCCATTCTGAATGGCCCGCGACAATAATAAATAAATATTAAGAAGAAGTCAAACGCCTGTAACAGCATGCCTTGCAGCGGCTAACACTTGACTAGAATGGTCGGTGCTAAGAGTATTTACATCCTAGACTCGGATATGGAGCTTTCTGCGGCATTGCATTGTTTCGATACTGTGAGTCTTATCGGAGACTTGGCAGCTGGCAGTGATGTGTGCCGACAATTGATGCTTAACTGTGGTCGCAATGAGCTTTGATTGTTCCGCAGGGTGCGTGTCCACAATATCCATCATCGTGCTAGTCACCGTCGTGATTGACGGTGGCATTATTCGGTCACCATTATCACGCTGTGGGTGCTTTAAGACAACTCACAATTCAGCGCGTCCACGGCTCACCATTTAAGGCATGTTGTGGCCCTACCAGGAATCTCTTAAATACGCTCATCGAATTGCTCCTTCACATGATCGTCCCCTTCTCCTCATTCTGATCATTACCCTGTCGCCAGGCAAGGTTACTCAAAAGTTGATCACTCCTCCATCTTCTTCGGAACCCCATTCCAGCGCTTCGTCCAACGCGCCCATCATAATGCCTACGGATCTTTACTCAGATATCCCTCTTCTTCCACACCCTGACTCAGAGTCGGCCGACCCTCCAGCCCCCACTCACACCCCCACCTTCAAACATACTGGTATAGCAGAGGCATCCCAAATTCTTCCGGTGTCATGCTCCTATGGTCCCTTTCGTGTTTGGGGTGCTTTGGGCCAGGGTGGGTATGCTACGGCCATGGGAGCTCAAGACGTAGCGTCAAATCGTTTGTTGTGTCTCAAGGTCTTTCGAAAGGACCGTCTTGAGAAAAAGTCCACCAAGGAGGTCCTTCTGAACGAACTTGAAGTGTACAAGCGCCTTTCATCAGCGATGCCGTGTCCCGCAACTAGATTTATCATGGGGCTTGAAATGTCGTTTCAGACAAAGGATCAAGTATGTTTTGTCATGGTATGTTCTTCTCCCCCTGCGAGCCGTTTGAGTTGTTTAATTCCATTGGACATCTCTAGGACCTCATGGCAGGCGACCTAAACACTTTTCTGAGGTATCACCCTTCATATTGCGTCCACCATGGTCGCAGGTGGACTACCCAAATAGTAAGTATAGTTGACTTTCCTGGTTTTCGATGTCTCATACCTCCGACTTTGAAGGCCCTCGGTCTCAATGCTTTGCATGAGACAGGCATCATCCATCGCGATATCAAAGCCGAAAACATCCTGATTGATATTCGAGAGAACGTTAGGATCACCGATTTTGGCTTGTGTTATGTACACACAGACGAGGGGCCCTTGGAGCGACAACGGGGGTATACGACAGGTGCGGCGGGAACGACATACTGCATGGCACCGGAGGTCATGGACCACATGGCCAACCCTCATTCTATGAGGTACGGAGTACCCATAGACTGGTGGGGGCTAGGCTGCATCGTCTACGAGCTTGTTTCGAAGAAACATAAGGCACGTTTCGCGTCTTCCTTCGCTGCTATCTTACTGATACCATCTTGTTAGGCGTTCTTTGCTACAGAGAATCATATGCTGCACTACCTTGCCTGGTTCTCCAAACCTAACAGAACATCCAAACGGTTCCCTGTCTTTGAAGGTTTCCATGAAAATATCGCCGATTTACTTTCTGGAGTAAGTTTTGTATCGTTCATTTTCCAACACTATCATTTATCTCTACTGCGGTAGCTGCTAAACCCTGACCCATCATTACGCTATGGATTCCGTGAGCTCGCAGACCATAAAGCGTTCTTGCTCCGATGTGGCACATCCGAATTCTCTGACGCATACTCTCGTGGTAGGTTAAATCTGATTTGTCTGAGAACATCGTGCTTAAAACGCATTATAGCGCTTGAACGCGAAGAATTGCCTGATTCGCTGCCAGACTTAACTTATGGACAGGATATTCGCACAGCACCGGTTTGGTTTCCCCTACCTTACTGGAAGAAACCGCGCGTTTCAAATGTGGATTGGATCAAGCCAGCACTTCTTTCTTCGGACTTATGATATCCTCCAGTTGGTATTTGTTTCGTTGCGATAGTCTCCGTTTCAAGCACTTCATTCCACTGTGTCTCCCTTCCTTGTTACGAATGATCTTACAATGTACCTTAGTCTAGATAGCTTAGCTCACCAATTCCCTTTTTTTGGGTTCACATATATCTTTCACATTTTCAATCCACTGTTTGTTCCATATCTCCGGGTGATGGTGGAATCGGGATGGATATTTGAAAGTTTCACTTTATAGTGGTAGCTGATTTCGGTCGATTGAGTACCCCATATTACAAGTTGGAGTGGGGGACCCCTAGGCGAGGACGGAGCAGCAGCCGGGTAGCACCGTAGCTTAGTCAGCCACTCAGTGTCCTTCGGGCTTTGTCGTGGCGTAGTGTTCTCCACCACTTTGCCTTGCTCGCGACATGCAGGCACACAGTCGCGGATACACCGCTCCAAAGTCTTAGAGGAACTTCAGCTTCATGCTCGAGTGCGAGGTGTATTTGAACGTGGCCAAAGTACTAATGGGGTCTCCGCACTAATTAACATTCTCTCCTTCTCCTCTTTTTCCCGTTACAATTTCCATGATCACGATGCGAGGCGCCTTCCACAGAATCGACCCGACATGAAAATTCCACTCTCATGGTCCTCTTGGTCAGACTTACTCCTAAACGATTTATCTATCATGGTCCCTGCGTGCTCAAAACCGAACAAAATGATTACAACAGGAATCTCGCATATAGGAGACTCGCGGTGCATACATGAAATTGAAATTTGAGGGGCTCACTTTGACAGCAATCCTCACCGGAATCAGACACCACGAAATACATTCTTCGCATTGTTCCTGTCTTCAACGAGCCAAGACAAGAACATCGCTGAGGGTTTTCCGGGTACAAATTCTACCACTTTCGTCGAGCGTTGCTGTATTATTAATGGATTCCAGGCAAGAAGGCTTATCTTGTTCCACATTACACCGACAATTCACTCGAAGCCGCAGTGTGACTTAGTCTGTACCTAAGGAGACATGCAGACTCGAGTGCACAGGATTTTGCCCCGGGAGATGGGAGCGAGTACTTCTGCTACATCAATACATGACATCACTTCTCGTCTTCAGCAATACGAAGGTTGGTGATAAATGTTTGTCCAACCTTAATGAGGATCGTGGGGGTGTACCTTTGTTTCTCTGCTGGGAATGCATAAAGGTGAGGGTTACATGATATACGAGAAGTCAG
>MU177904.1:389196-406091 GCA_016695465.1 Suillus americanus
CCAAGTTCCCCGAAGCACGACTCCAGACCAAGCTTCTTGACGGCGGTAACACCACCAGGCTGGAGTAATTCGGCGACAATACGGTCTGGCTTCGATAAGGAACGCTCAAGTAGAGCTATCCGCAGAGGAACATCACGCTTCTCATATGTCTTTGTAGCAAGGGCATAGGCAAGGGCTGGGCCTGCTACACCAGCACCCACAATGAGTACGTTGTAAGAAGAGGGCATGGCGAGATGGAGAATTATGAGAGGGGACGCTCACCTGGTATTTATCAGAAAAGACTCTCATCATCTAGAACGTTTCTCTTCCGGTACCAATACCTACATCATACCAATTCGAGTGGGCTACACTAGTGCTGATATGATGATGCGTAGGCTGGGCTCTATAGTGGTTCCCGCTTTGCCCCCGAGGCGATGCCATGGTGTCATATTCATCAGTACAAGTCCAGGGATGGTGGAACATAAATTATACATATTTTCCTGGGATCCCTCACCTCCACAGACTCGGAGCTCGACAGAGTGTGCATACACATTGCAAATCCCTAAGGGAAACCTCGCCAAGCTTTGTCATGTTCTTCTTGGCTATTTTTACTGTCGAGGATAAATATAGACACCCTCTTCTGGTGTTCTTCGGTACCTGTCAATCAATCTGTCATGCACAAAGATCAGAGTATATATACCCACGTCATCACCACCAGCCGTTTCTTCTCCATTTACAAATGTGATTGGAGGGTCCATGCATCCACACACTTGAAAAAGAGTAAGAGAGCGCTACACGCATCACCTGC
Organism: Suillus americanus; assembly: GCA_016695465.1. Lineage (NCBI taxonomy): Eukaryota > Fungi > Basidiomycota > Agaricomycetes > Boletales > Suillaceae > Suillus > Suillus americanus. The sequence continues at coordinate 389,984 of MU177904.1, forward strand.
ATTGGGCAAGATCACTCTACGAAGTAGACAAGGTGCAGAGGAATGAGGTTCCTTACAGCAGGAAAAGGTGTTTATGCGTGACCGGTTTGCTTTGGTCCAATACTGATGAAGCGGCTGTCGGTGGAAAATCGAGAATCATTTGCCTGAAGTCACTTCACGCCGACGGTACATAACACGTATGGCCACGGCATGACCTGTCAGCGTCAACTGTTGTAGCATCCAACACCACCTATATCAAGGCGCTATATCGTTAATCGATGTCTTTATGCCAGTTGCAAAGTCTGTACTTGGAGCAGTGTGCGAGTCGGAAGAATAAATTAATCATAGGCAGCACAGCACATGAGGTATAATATTAGAAGTCCTTACTGCAGGGCCCCATCACACATCTATGTTTAGGTCGGAAGGGGATCACATTTCTGCCCACATCACCGGCCCCATCACCATGCCTATAGTCCATATCTATAACATAAAAATAGGTCAACATGTTACAAAATGTGCACTGAATGACCTTACCACGTTCAGTGCTTTAACAAAAAGCAATGGATATTCGTAAAATTGCGGAGCAGACTTATTTCCAGGTTTGGGATGGGTGAACAACACCCAAATGGAATATATCGCTATGGCAAGAGAATTACGTGCCAGCAGTGAGGGAGAATGAGTGATCCTAGGGTGTCCAGAACCAGATCAGAGCGATCGGAATAATTGTTAATATATCACTGACCCGGCTGCTAACGACATGGGTTCATCGGAATACTTGGCACCTTGCCCGAAAAACTTGAATGCTCCTTCCTGCATAATGTCAAACGCCTCGCCTACGTACAGTGACAATCATAAACTTTCAAGTATATGCCACAGCCAATATTGACGCACCTTCGGCCGCGAATATGCCAGCCCAGCTCATGCTCATGGTATTGATGGTGGATGCAAGCGGTTTTCTCAAGTGGTGCCACTTCCGGAGGACGGCCGAGATTTCATCCCAGTTGCCAAAGTTCTCGATCTGGGCCAGAAGATCAGAGAGGATGACTACGTCATTCAAGGCGACCGTCATGCCACCCGCAGTTAGCGGGTGACGCATATTTAATGAATCTCCCAGTAGAAAGGCGCCTGCCTTGCTAGATCCTCCCTGCTTTATGGGCGGAAGATAACAATGCGGGACGCGTCGCACACGTGACGTTTCCAGTGCATTGAGAATGGGCCCGCGTACCGATGATGGAAGCTGAGGAACAATGTCGTGCATTATATGCTCCTGCAATACTGATAGTAAGTGGGAACAATCACGACCACAGAATTACAAACCTTGAGGTCTGGCGGCGGCTGCTGCTTCAATTCAACCAGCATTCGATACTCGTTGTTGGGGAGCTCGAAAAGAATGACCGGTCCGGCGCCTTTCAGTACAGCCATAGTGGCATACTTGGGCACTGGTAGCTTCAGGTCTTTCACAATCAGACCTGCCAGGTAACCCTTTTTTGATGGTTCATACGGCATGTTGCCGAGGACGGCAGTTCTGAACTTGGATAAGGAGCCGTCCGCGAGAACAACGAGGTCAGCAAAGTATGACTCTGGCTGACCACCCGCTTTGGAGGCGAGAACACCTATTACGCGATGTGTGACCTCGTCCTCAATGAGACTGGTTACCGTGGTTTCAATCACGTCGACATTGGGCGCTCGGCGTGCGTAGTCGCGCAAGGCCATGATAAATGCTCCATGGTCAAAAGCTCTCGCGACATGGCCTTCAGGGAACGAGGCGCAAATGCCCTGCTCCCCTCGCAGAACGTGATAACCTAACAAAGGAACAGAGCCAAGTTCCCCGAGGCATGACTCCAGACCAAGCTTCTTGAGGGCGGTAACGCCGCCAGGCTGAAGCAATTCGGCGACGATACGGTCTGGCTTCGATAAGGAACGCTCAAGTAGAGCTATCCGCAGAGGAGCGTCACGCTTATTACATGTCTTTGTAGCAAGGGCATGGGCAAGGGCTGGGCCTGCTACACCAGCACCGACAATGAGTACGTCGTAAGAAGAGCCCGAGAGCATGGCGAGATGGAGAAATATAACAGGCGACGCTCACCTGGTATTTATCAGAAAAGAGTCTTGCCACATAGATCGTTTATCTTCAATGAGTAATACAATACCTGCCGATGAATGAAAATCAAAAATATTCGCGCCGGATAACGCAGAAATCTTACCTGACGCCTGAACATCGCTCGACACAAGCTAAACAGTTTACCATCCGAATATTGGTATTCTACCCTGAGGTGAGGTACGAATCAGTAGGGTTAGAATTCTGATAGCGACAGTGCAGCACCGGTACCTCAGGCACAGCTCAGTAATCAGTTCCTATAAGGATCTTCGTGGTATGGAATCCCATTGAAGTCACATCTGTACGAACGAAGGTCCATACAACAAGATCATCAATTGTGTTTTTGCACATTGAAAGGACTCACATGCACACTTCGTCAAATCTCGGTTTTCTTGAAGGCTTGACAATAGCGCGTCGTCCTGCGAAGTTCGTCCTATATCATTCACCTAGGGTCATCGATCTGGGCCGATGCATCGACGTGTTGTCTCGACAACTTCGGCTTCTTCTTCATCTCACGATTCAGCGGCAATCCGATCACCGTCTCCACCACCAGTATCTCCTGACATCTCCTTTACCTGGTTGTATTTCTCCCAAGCCTGATTCCATCAAAAGTTGCGGACCTGGGCATAGGTTACACGGTTCCTGAATGGTGCCGAAGCTTGAAGCTTTGAAATGTGACTTACATCATGTCATTTCGTAAAAACCGGTACTACCCTGTTTCAACCGAAATTTGTACCAGACCTCAACGGAGGCAATGAGTACTTGGCGGTCTTCATCCATCGGTCCGCGTTCACTTTCTAGCTTCACAGCAGCATCACCTCACGAGCAGTCTCAAGCTTTAGATCAGCGTCAGCTTCACCTAACATGGTCTCCGTCAACTTCGACACCTCGTCATCTGATGTGCCAGTGACCCGACGGACACCCTCCCCTGATTTTCTCCCATTCCCACCTCTCTTTGCCTTTGTCTTATCCGCCGTCTTCCCTCGAGCTCGTTTTGCAATTTTGGATGGCACAGATGAGTTTGTTCCGGTGGCGGTATCTCAAAGGGGTATGCTTGCATTCGCAGGAGTTGACATCGTTGCTGCGGTGCTGTGATATTTGCGCGGGCGTAGTCTGGCGTGTTTGGTGTTACTTCTGCACCAAAAATCGTCCCCGGACTTAAAGTTGCTGTTGGAACAACATGGTGAGTGCCTATTGGGAGATACTGGTATGCTGACGAGTGTATTTTGCAGGAGGTTGGATATATGCGGGGGCAAGCTTTTCGAGGCGAGCGGTGCAGCTCAGATGACGGGTCTACAGCATAGCGAGGGCTAATGTGGCCCAAATCACCTGCCACGTATTGTGGATGCATCTTGGATGTGTTGTGCGCTGCCAAGTTTCCGAACTGCAGCTGTGGTACATCATACCCAAATGGCGGAGATAGCACGGGCTGTGTTGTATCGCGCAGGCGAGATTTTCGTGGTGTTTGACTAGATTGCCATTCGTCCGCATTATGTAGTGATGGTAGACATCGTATTCCAGTTTGACGTGACCACTGCACACACTCGTTCACACTGCCAGTGAGACCAATCGACGTAGACGGAATATTCAGGTACTCGAGCCATTCAGCATATAATTAAAAGCTCGGTGACGTCTGCGTCGAATACTTAAGCTGGCAGAATAAAATAAAAATTGAGTGGGTGTAAGCTCGTTGCTTACCTGAGTTCCCATAATCAACATAAATACTGTCCGAGATAATCAAGCTTGATCTTTGATTATCACTGTCTTTTGACCTAACGGTCTGGGCGTAACTGTTAAGGGACGACAGTCTTGACTACTTACAGTGGGGCTTCTATGTTATGGGAAACTGGTCTATCCTCCCATCGTCTCTTTTAAATAGCAACGCTGGGCGCTATCCCCTGTACCTCATAAGGATACTCCACTGCCGAGCCTCTACATATTTTGTGTTGCCATCATATGATTTCGTGTTTTCTTCTCTGTACAACCACGGACGCCGACTAACCACAATCCAGCACCGTACCCAAACCCAGTGCACACCACCCCACCCCTCCAGCACTTCCTCTCGTCCCAGTCCGCCTCCCATGCTGCCAGCACCCGTCCTGTATTGCCTCTAGAGCTGTATCAAAGACACTCGGAGATGGACGGAGAAGCTTCCCCAGCGGTCACTCCGGCAGTATGTCGACACTGTCTCTCCTTGTTATTGATCTGATGTGTTTAATCGCTTGTGTTCTTTGCAGGGCTTGGATTTTTGCCTTTTACTTGACCAGCTATTTGACACGCGGGGCCATACTGTGAGTTCCCCGTATCACGCGGATAGCTCAGCATGTGTCTGATCGCGCGTATTCAGGGTAAAACTTGTATATCTTCGACTCCTCTTGCTGGTGCTCCGCTCATGGTGACTTCGCGCGATATGGACCCTTGTTTATGAAATCATGTTGGTTCACTCACTTCGCCATTTAGATTGGTACTAGCGGAACATTCAAGTGACTGGATATACGCTTGGCCTTCTCTTTGCATGTCTTGCACTGACAATATTATCCTTACTTAGCATAGCAGATGCACATGACTATATGCTCCCTGGTTCGAAGACACCAAGAGTGTGGAACCGGACTTCGTCGATAGAACTGCGGACTCGCCGAGTCGTTACGAGGATGACGAAGTCACCAACACGAGATGAAATCCAAAGACTGGGATTCGAGGATAACCTTCCTGGCACTGCGGAAAAGTGAAAAATGCAGGCTTAGAACAGCCAGAGCTCATGAAAGCGGTGCAAGAGGTTACTAGTGAGCATATATGTTCGTCTCTGTTCGTTCGTCTCCGACTCGGTCTTACGAGAGTTGTGGGGCAGGTCAAGTGAATCGAGGCGAGCAGACAGGACAATGAGCTAGTAAGAATACATTATCTTAGTCTTTGATAGGAACTCTCGTGTATGTGGCAAGCACCTAATAAGAATATTGAAGTGAAACAAAATATGCTCACATCTCAGTCTCTGGGAGGAACTGAGATGCTCGTATGGATGGGACAACTACGCATAGAGATGAAAGTTTGTTCATAGCGTAGGAATGACACGCCGTTCAAGTTGTAATATGTATGTCAAAAACAGTCGATGTCGAGCGTTATACCATTTGGTTGGACTCGTCCATATTCCGTTTAGATCGTTCCTGAGTCGGGCTCCAACAGCAGTTTGGAGGCGTTGAAGATATAGCAGGAGGTTGGTTCCAGATAATGCGAGGGCAAGTAACAAACCTCAATAAGCCGAGGCGGAACTTCGGCATAGTGAGGTGGTGCGAGGCGGCATTGGGAGGTAGCAGAGAGCACATGGATACAGTGGAGCCGTTTACATGTGGGTGTTGTAGGATAACAGTTCATGCCCGCCATTACCGTAAGAGGTAGGCCGAGAATGCAAGGTTGCTGTGAGTGGCGGTCACGCTAAAATTCGAGTTCTTTGCAGGCAAAAGAAACATACCAGCACATCATAGCTTCGAAGGAGGATGTCTGTCATTGAGGGCCTGAGGTTTGTGACTCGGCGGAGAGGTGATGCATGGGCGGTGAGAGTACTGCACAAAGAATGCGAGGTGTCCAATTAGTCAAGAGTAAACAAGCGCAGGCTTACAACAAACTGCACCAATTCTAATTTCGCAGGTTGAGCTATTTTTCAAACAGCTGTGGCCCGCCATCGATGTCGATGCCATCATTGATCGAGATCACAAGTGAGAGCTATGTATTTCAAGCTTTCCTAAAAAGATGAGGTGACAGATGGTCGTGCTTTGCTGCTAAACGATAAAGTTTTAACAGTCATCAAACCCTCAGTCTTTACAAATCAACGTTATGGGAAGACGCACTAGAATTTAAATCGCCAACCGCCGCTAGTAACTGGTAAGTATCAAGAAGTGGCTGTGATTGATGGCCTTGCTAAACTGGATGTAGTTATCAAACCAATCAAGTCAAGTGCCGCTCTAGTACTAGTGCTGAGATCAATCAACCCAGCCCCTGGCCACCGTGATAACAAAATGATTCAAAAGAACGGCATGTGACGAGCGGTGCAGGCGCTTCGAATCTTTCGAATCAGCATCTCGGCAATCACCTGTTTGATATCCATCAATATGCAATGTCCCCATCGTGGACTCGAAACGTAAGTTTAGCGCCTTGAATCGCACATGATATATAATAGCTCACAATGGTCATCCATTTCTCATCAACGAAATGTCTAAAGTTTCCAAGCTCGTGACATCATCCGACGGTTGCCAAATCTTTGCTGAAGGCGTCGGCAACCTCGACGGTCCAACCATTGTCTTGGTTCATGGCTTAGGGTCATCTACAGTCATATTCAACAACCTTTTCAAAGACGATCAGCTACTTTCCAAAGTTTACCTTGTAGGTAAACCATACTATTTTTCAAACCATATCTTGAAATGTTGCAGGTGAGATATGACATGAGAAGTCATGGCAGGAGCGGCAGACCGGCGAACCAGAGCGATTATTCCTCCCCAAATTTCGCCGCAGATTTCATGGCTGTGGTCGAGGGATTTAACCGACAAAAGCCTTATGTACTCGGCTGGTGAGTCGACAAACTGCACTCTTTCAGGGCACTAACGATGATTTGCAGGAGTTTAGGGGGTAAGTCACTCGTGTAAGAAAACATTCCCTCCTCTAACAACATTCGTTTAGGAACTGTTGCAACAGATGTCTGCACCCACTGTCCCGCAGGCTATGTATCAGGCATCATCTACGTTTCCGCGCTCCCTTACATCGGAGCAATCATGATGGACTTGGGAAAAGCGTGCCTTAAAAACCTTCATCCAAGGCTCCTTACTCAGGACGCCGCTGATGCGCTGAAAGCGAGGATCGACTTTGTCGATTCCACGATCAATGATTGTAATGCTTCGAACTGGGACGATCGGTTACTTTGGGTTGGAGCGTTCAGTCACCTGAATGCCAACGACGTGTTGAACGCGATGTCGCGGCAGCAAGATCCGGAGCCGCTTTTTGCTGCGGGGAGGGGGGGATTACGATTGCTTCATTTATATGGAGATGCTGATCAACAATTGGACAACGTGGTCGCCGAGGCACAAGTGAGCAAGCATTTTATTAACAAGAAAGTTGTTGTTATCAAGGGTGGAGGTCACGCGTTATTTTACGAATTCCAAGGCCAAGTTGTCGAGGAAGTTCTAGCATTTGTTACAAAGTAGGTTGCGTACTGCCGGTGCTAGTTATGGACAGCCAAAATGCCGTGCTGTGTTACTTAACACGTTGTACTTATTGCTGTGATTATACATCTGGACTGGTTATCATTCACAGATCAACATCATAAATTTGTACACTCGTTGCGGAGCATCATCAGGATTAACGAAGGCAGACATTGTCACGACACTGATTCCTTGCTGTGTGGTCGGCAAAGGAACTGTCCAAGGTAAAAGCCGTCACGCATGGAGAAGATGTGCAGTGCAACTACTGCTATCATTGTGGGCATCGATGGCTATGTCTCTACAAATCAGATTTTCACAGTATACATGTTCGTATTTAGCAGGAGCAGAATTGCACCCCTCTGTAGCTTCCGCGTGCTACCATATCAAAGAATCATCTGGCAGCAGTTGATCAAGGAGTGTAAGAACAAAACAACTTGCGGAGATACCGAACGTTCCTATCAGATTAGAACACCCAACACGGTGTTAAGGTAATGTATATTTTCCAACAGGCTAGGAACTACCACAATCAGCTCAGACCGGTCTGCATACATCATACCGGGTGCGTGTGGTCGTCCAGGGTCGCCGCTACTCTCCGCCAGGTATAGTAGTTATTCGAGTTCTGAGCGGTATGGTTCATATCAATGTTTATGAGCGGCATAGTACGCAGGCCATGGGAACGTTATGTGATGAAGCTCATGCGTCCTCACTCCGAGTCCCGATCATATCATAGCAGCCTTGGTCACTACACCTAGCGAGTGCTGTGGACGTGCCTTTGAAATTCGTCACCCCAACTTTAACGTTGAGGTTTACAAACTTTAAGTGTAACAGATGGCAAAAAAAACATAGTGGAGAATATATATGGGCCGGACGGAAGTAAAATTAAAAACAATTTGAGCTCGGTGGGTTTTGCAATTGTGGGTGCAATGTCTGCGCTATCATGATGTGCAGAAAGGAAGCAGAACAAGGTGTCACGTCACACCTTCATTCAGTTGGTCACACGTGGCGAGCCGCGGCGGCGGAAGTGCCAAAACTCATATGCGGACCAACCACTGCAAACACGGACCTCAGCTCAAAGAAATCGAGAACCAAAGGAGAGTAGAATCCATATACGCACCCCGAGCAAACTACACTGTTATCTTCTATTCTACATTTTTTGAAGCCCACCAGTCGTTCCAGTCACTGTTGGTAATTAAAGCTGCGGCACTGCCCCGAACTCGCTGTGGCCCACGTAATGAATGAAATGGATAACACCACGAGAGTACTGGGGCTATGTATACTCCATGAGTGTTCTGATCTGTGACAATCCAGTGACCCCAGAAATGAAAGTTTTTTCCACGCGAAAGCACTGCGCCAAGAAGAAGAGTGCGCTACGCCCTAGGCTCACTAGTCTAAGCTGCTTCCGTGTTTCGAACTTTAAAAGGTATGATCCCGAGTTGAGATATCAAGATAATTACATAATGAGATCCGCCAATGTTGAAACACCATAGTCACCAACCATAGTGCCACTGACCACCTTTTATTACAGTGATAACGGTGCATTCACATGTGCTGCAATTGCAATTGTGTCCCTTAACACCGCTTCTGACACTCATTCTCCACATCATCATCGTCGTCGTCATCGTCATGATGGGCCGCTGGTTAAATATCTCACCGTTCACGATAAGTTCCGCTCACTCAGAGTGGTGCTTCTGGTGCTCGAGCATGTGCAGTTGCAGTTTTTTCGGCTTTTCTGGCCATCATGGATAGTAAGGAATGGCTGATACTTATATTATTTACATTCACCATCACTAGGTATTGTGTGCAATAGGGTTGGGGTTGCGATTTTTTTGCGTCAATTTGACGCCTGCACCAAAGTAGAGGCTACTAAGTGACGTGCACCATAGCCATAACTGGCTTTTCTCAAAATGCATGGGTTTACGCCGTTCTATTTGCCGCATACTTCCGTCCTCGTAATATACCGCCGGGCGGAAGGATAAACCTATATCACAAACCTATATATGCCGTTTAACAGCCCTATCCACCAAGAATAACCGCGCCATGTCGTCCTCGGGCCCCACAATTGCTCAGGCAGAAGGTAAGTTCGGTCGACTCGACTTACTACGTTGCTGCGGTTGACGCTCGTTCCAAGTCGTAAACATGGTCCTACCTCTTGTGGCGATCATTGTCACATCGTTCCGCTTGTATTGTCGTGTGCGGAAAGGACGTCTGTGGCTTGATGACTTATGGGCAACCTTCGCCATGATATTCATTCTCGGCCTATTAGTTGTCGATTGGTTGTATCTGGAATCCTATGGTGAGCCTTGTTTTGCATATGACTCATACCATTTCCTAAAGACCCCCAGACAAATTTCCTCAAGGCGGAAGGGTAGCACTGTATTATATGTATGTTTTATTACACTGTGATGCTGAAGAGACATTAAAACTGTTTCGGTACTAGGGTCTGCGTATTCTTTTATGCAGTTGTTTGGTACGGCTCTGGCGGCATGTTAAAGCAATGCAACTAACGTACACACCTATGATAGGTGTTCCCGGATATCAATTCTGTTAACAGTTGTCCGACTTACAATCCCAGGAACCCTCAGGAGGGTCCTCATATTTGCTCAAATGATGTTCATCATTGCATGGGCCGTACTTTTTGCACAAGTGTGGTGGACTTGTGAATCTGAGCCCGGCTGGAAAACACAACCGCGTCCGCAGTGCGATCTCGGCAGAAACGTTGCAATAGCGCAGATCATCAGTAAGATCGACAGCCCATACAATGCAATAATTTTCTGACTGACATTTCAGCTGACGTTTTGGGAGACACTATTCTTATCTTGGGCCCGTTTCGCCTCATTTATAAAGTCAGATTGACGAAGACGCAGAAAATCCGGATACTCGCCATCTTTTCGACGTCAGCAATCACCACCATTGTTAGTCTTGCCCATGCATATTACGTCTTGTCCGATGGAGGCCTAAAGGAGGCAGTGGCTGCTATGGTCGAGGTATAGTACTATCAGTGCTCAGACCGCAAGTAATATTGATCGCCTTTTAGACTTCTGTATCCTTGATCGTCGCGAACTTGAGCGTGGTCGTGGCATTCTTCTTGAGCATGAGCACAGAAGATGAAACAACCTCGCCAGCACCGTGGACAATTGCGTCCATCGTAACCTTCGGATCACAGCCTATAAGGCGCCGCGTTAGGGACCCTCTCGCCACGACTGTGATAGGCGTTGAAACCACCACGATCAAGTTGACCGATCTCCCTGAAACTAGTTCCAGTGGGCTGAAAAGTGGCAACACCGATGAAATTTCTCTAGACAACATGGAGGGAAAGCGGAGCCGCAGTGAAGTGTGGGGAGCATAAAAGTGTTGTCTAAAGATTTGCACTACTGTACTTTGAGCGGATCATTGAATCACTGTCCATTATCCGCATGGGCGAGACCCTGTATTATACATTATACATTACAAGGACTCCCCTTCGGTTGGCTCGACGACAATATATTGATGTGGGAGATGCAGTGGCTTTCGAAAGTATTGATGCTTTGGGCTTCAACGAATCGACGATGCAGAGCAACCACGCGCACGTGCGCGTTTCTGACCAATCTTTCTACGGAGAGGTTTCGTTGAATGGCGCAGATGCAATTCTGTTTGAGATGCAAGCGACGAGGTACTCCAGAATGAGTCAACATTGCAAGGTAGTTGGGTGAGTGTCCTGGTGCATCTAATGGAGTGTGCTCGGCTTCTTTCAGGCTGTCCGAACTAAAGTAAGATTTTATGTTGTCTCGTGAGTGAAGTGTGCTCAATGTCTGTTCGCGATTCTTACGAAAATCGCCTGGCAATTTGTCCAAATTTTGTCGTTGAATTCATCGACATAGACGTTATGAGGACAGGTTTCAGCATCTTCGAGAACATACCATGAGAAGAGGAAGATAATAGTATCGTCGAAGTTTGTAGTCGCTGCTATGAGTGCGCGATTCTGTCGATTTCTGAATGAGTCATCTCCAATGCGATCCACGAATGCCATGAATTGCGGGAAAATCCGCATGTCTAGGCATAGCGTCGACGATTTCACTGATACTGCCCGAGTTGCTGTTGCTCTGCTGATAATAGGACCTGCCTGCCAAACCGATAGATTCCGTCTTCAGCTGAAGCAGTATTGGCACCAAATGTGAACACCTTTTACACGAATATCTCCAATTTCTGGAGTCGGAGCGCCAGGAATCCTTTTTGTCGATCGGACACTTGCTTCCGTTTTAAAGACCAACAACACCGTAAAATGAAGCAGAGGTCGCCACGTGCATAGTACTGAGAGAAAGGAAGACAGAACATGAACACAATGGACAGAAAGAGCCGTGAAGAGACAGAATGCAACAACACAACATGACGTGGTGGACAACATGCCGGCGGCTATTCGTGCTTATATATGTTATATAAGACATGCATTTCATACTGCATGTATGCGCATGGTATCATTTATTCGTAGGAGTTGGTGTGGTTCGAGTATCTGCTAAGCATCAGTCAAGGCTGTAAGCCCAATTGAAGTACGAATTGAAGACGAGTAGCGCCGACTGAAGGCGATACGGGAGGGACAAGGTCACTACACCTAGCGAGTATTATTGTAGACGTACCTTTGAAATCCGTCACCCCAACTTGAACGTTGAGGTTGAGGTTAACGAACCTAAAGTGTGACACATGGCAAAAAAATATAGAGGAGATCACATGTTTCTGGACGGAAGTAAAATGAAAAACAAAGCTTTGAGCTTTGTGGGGTTTGTGGGTGCGATGTGAGTGCGCACTGTCTGCGCTATGTACAGAAAGGAACCAAGGTGTCACACGTCACACCTTTATTCAGTTGGTCACACTTGGCAGAAGTGCCAACTTGAACGTTAACACTCATCAAATGCGGACCAACGACATCACCACAAACACGAACCTCAGCTCAAAGAAATCAAGAACCAGAGGAGTAAAATCCACATACGCGCCCTCGCGAGCGAACTATACTGTCATCTTCTATTCTACATTTTTGAAGCCCACAAGTCGTTCCAGTCACAAATGGGCTGTTCGTAAACTCAGCACTACTAGTCTACCCCGAACTGGCCGTGACCGTAATGAATGAAAATGGATCACACCATCATTCTTCAAGAACTGACACATCGGAGGTTTCGACATTTTACCTCTTGCAAAACTTCAATCAACAGCAGATCTAGACCTAGCCTGGGACGCTCTGGAGCGCTCTAGATTGCATTTCGAATGCAATTTCACTAGTGGCAAAATGTGGTAAAATGGCGAAAATACTGGTACTGAGCAGTGATCAGAGGCTCCGTAAGTGTTCTGATCTGTGACAATCAAGTGACCCCAGAAATGAAAGTTTTTCCACGCCAAACTAGGCTGCTTCTGTGTTTCGAACTTTAAAAGGTATGATCCCGAGTTGAGATATCAAGATATAATTATATAATGAGATCCGCCAACGTTGAAAGCATCACGATCACCAACGGTGACCAACCATGCTAAGCACTGACCACCTCCTATCATGATAACGGTGCATTCACACATGTGCTTGTTAACGCCGCTTCTGAATCAATCAATTCCAAGATGCCATAACTGATTCAGACTTTTCTCAAAAGGCATGACTTTACGCCGTTCTATTTGCCGCATGGCTCGGCCCTCGTAAGATGCCGCGGGGCGGAAGCATAAACCGATACCACAAACCTATATATGCTGTTTAACAGCCCTCCCTATCCATCTGCAAGAACAACCGCGTGATGTCGTCCTCGGGCCCCACCGTTGCTCAGACAAAAGGTAAGTCCGGTCGACTTGACTTACTGCGTTGCTGCGGTTGACGCTCGTTCCAAGTCGTAAACATGGTCCTACCTCTTGTGGCGATCAGTGTCACATCGTTCCGCTTGTATTGTCGTGTGCGGCAAGGACGTCTGTGGCTCGATGACTTATGGGCAACCTTCGCCATGATATTCATTCTCGGCCTATTAGTTGTCGATTGGTTGTATCTGGAATCCTATGGTGAGCCTTGTTTTGCTGCATATGATTCATACCATTTCCTAAAGACCCCCAGACAAATTTCCTCAAGGCACGAGGGTAGCACTGTATTACATGTATGTTTTCTTATACTGTGGTGCTGAAGAGACATTAAAACTGTTTCGGCACTAGGGTCTGCCAATTCTTTTACGCAGTTGTTTGGTACGGCGGCTCTGGCGGCATGTTATCGCGGCGCAACTGACATACACACCTATGATAGGTGTTCCCGGATCTCAATTCTATTAACAGTTGTCCGACTTACAATCCCAGGAACCCTCAGGAGGGTCCTCACAATCACTAAAATGATCTTTATCATTGCATGGGCCGTACTTTTTGCACAAGTGTGGTGGACGTGCGAATCTGAGCCCGGCTGGAAAACACAACCACTCCCGCAGTGCGATCTCGGCAGAAACGTTGCAATAGCGCAGATCATCAGTGAGGGTCAACAGCCTATACAACACAGTAATTTTCTAACCGACATTTCAGCTGACGTCTTCGGTGACACTATCCTTATCTTGGCGCCGTTTCGCCTCATTTATAAAGTCAGATTGACGAGGACGCAGAAGATCCGGATACTCGCGATCTTTTCGACGTCAGCAATCACCACCATTGTTAGTCTTGCCCATGCATATTACGTCTTGTCCGATGGAGGCCTAAAGGAGGCAGTGGCTGCTATGGTCGAGGTATAGTACTATCAGTGCTCAGACCGCAAGTGTTATTGATAGACTGTTAGACTTCTGTGTCCTTGATCGTCGCGAACTTGAGCGTGGTCGTGGCATTCCTCTTGAGCTTGAGCGCAGAAGATGAAACATCAACACCGTGGACAGTTACGTCCATCATAACCTTCGGATCACAGCCTAAGAGGCGCCAAGTTATCGACCCTCTCGCCACGACTGTGATAGGCGTTGAAACCACCACGATCAAGTTGACCGATCTCCCTGAAACTAGCTCCAGTGGGCTGAAAAGTGGCAACACCGACGAAATTTCTCTAGACAACATGGAGGGAAAGCGGAGCCGCGGTGAAGTGTGGGAAGCATAAAAATGTTATCTAAAGATTTACACTACTGGACTTTGAGCGGATCAACATTGTATTTTCTTTGAATCACTGTCCATTATCCGCATGGGCGAGACCCTGTATTATACATTATATATTACATGCATTACATACTGTATGTATGCGTATGGTATCATTTACACCTACTCCTAGGTGTGGTTCGAGTATCTGCTGGGCATTAGGCTGTAAGCCTGATTGAGGTACGACTTGAAAACGAGTGGCGCCGACTGAATGCGATACGGGAGGGACAGCAACAGCGGTGGTTTCCACTGGAGATGGCCTTGACGATATCCATGATGTGTATGAAAGTCACGCTCATGTGCAGGGGCCATTGATCATCGTTCGCATGACGTTCGGCACCATCGGGTTACATGTAACTTATTACAACTTCCCACCCATGGGCACTGGCATGCGTACCGCACATGTCGCTATAGTACTAGAGCACGGCAAACAGCATTCTGCAAAGTGCCGAGATGTGCAGGACAGCGCATTATATTCATTGCTAGCAAGGTTGTTATGTTTCCATCAGCTTTCCAGCTCCTGTGAGCTTTAGTACCATTCCCACATACTTATGGCCGCATGTTTACACCCGGTTAGGCTTTATTCCACGAAATCGTACCTCATTCCTGTGGACGCGGAGCGGATCCGGAACTTATAACGTCAACGGACCACGAAGATGATATCATAACAGGGGAGAAGAGGCTCGAAGAAGGCACTGATGCCACTCAATTGACGCTATAGTGACGCATCATGCATCAATCTTCGCTGCGAAATCAACAAAATATTGATATCCGGTTGTGAATATACAACGTCATCCTAGATCATTTAATTTATCCTCCGTCGGACGACAAACACGAGACGCACCAACTACATTAAGTTATTGTTATTCTCATGTTGGGACGAAAGATGCAGGGTGCGGCTATTCCAGCGGTCAGCATGTTTTTCAAGATTCCAACGTGCAGTGCATGCGATATTTTTAATCCCAAGACGTACACCGTGAGGCACGATCATGCATTGCTTTCGGCATGTAAGACAGTCATTGGTATCGTTTGTGATACGCCCTGAGTGCGAGGAAGGGATATGTACGAGGTGAATAAATAGTCGTGTGCTTCATCTTGACTCGTATTCCCCAGATCCCTTAGATCAAAAAGAATGCGCGATGCCAAGACACCATGCAGGACACCTTGGAACCTGGTTAAGACAATTTGTCAGTTAGCCCCGGATACTACAATGTGCAGCCGCTTACACATCTACAATCCCACCTTGCCCCTGCCATGAGGCCTGCACCAAAATTCATATATTACCCTAGCGTGGTGCACGGAAACTACGTACCTGCAAAGCAAGAGAAACTATGTTTACAACAGAAATTGCTTGAAGCGCGGTCAAGTGAAACACAAAAGGAGTCATAAACCGAATGACGTACCAAGAAGCGACAGCGCATATAGCAAACTTCCCTTCAACAAGGTTGACGCCAATTTACCGATGGAGCGTATGCCAATAGAGCGTAGTAGTATCGAATGATACATTATAAGAGTGATCACTGCTGCACATAATTCGTCAGTAGAGCTAACTTGGGGCAGGGTCCTGATTCGCTCACTGAGTTCAAACAGTGCTGCACTGATAAACTTACCCATTACCAGGTATTCCACTTTCGTAGCAGCCTCCATAATGCTCGGAGTCGATGCGGGTACACATACGCTTTCAAGCAGAAACACTGCAAGTACATCGCAAATGGCCATGGAGACAACCATAAGCTTCAAGCTCCATTAAATCACC
>MU177904.1:409156-436164 GCA_016695465.1 Suillus americanus
ATATGTACGAGGTGAATAAATAGTCGTGTGCTTCATCTTGACTCGTATTCCCCAGATCCCTTAGATCAAAAAGAATGCGCGATGCCAAGACACCATGCAGGACACCTTGGAACCTGGTTAAGACAATTTGTCAGTTAGCCCCGGATACTACAATGTGCAGCCGCTTACACATCTACAATCCCACCTTGCCCCTGCCATGAGGCCTGCACCAAAATTCATATATTACCCTAGCGTGGTGCACGGAAACTACGTACCTGCAAAGCAAGAGAAACTATGTTTACAACAGAAATTGCTTGAAGCGCGGTCAAGTGAAACACAAAAGGAGTCATAAACCGAATGACGTACCAAGAAGCGACAGCGCATATAGCAAACTTCCCTTCAACAAGGTTGACGCCAATTTACCGATGGAGCGTATGCCAATAGAGCGTAGTAGTATCGAATGATACATTATAAGAGTGATCACTGCTGCACATAATTCGTCAGTAGAGCTAACTTGGGGCAGGGTCCTGATTCGCTCACTGAGCTCAAACAGTGCTGCACTGATAAACTTACCCATTACCAGGTATTCCACTTTCGTAGCAGCCTCCAAAATGCTCGGAGTCGATGCGGGTACACATACGCTTTCAAGCAGAAACACTGCAAGTACATCGCAAATGGCCATGGAGACAACCATAAGCTTCAAGCTCCATTAAATCACCGTTTTAGACAACAAAACGGTCAAAACGTTTACCAAGTAGCTCGCCAATAAAAACAGCTTTATCTTCCTGCTGTTATGCCACAAGGCAAGTATACGCATGAGAAGCAGACCTGAAACATAAGTGTTTTTCTTTGTTGATGTGAACAAGCTAACCTTCTGCAGCAAACATGATAAGAAACAAGGACGCTTCGAGGTATTAAATGTCGTAGAACTAGCGAACGCGAGGTGACCTACCCCCACTAGCTCGATATGATGTCACGCACTGTATTACGTAGCATCAACATACGCTGAATGTGGTTCAGAGAGAGTTCATACCGTTTCCACTGATTGTCGCCCAAGAGTGGCTGGCAGACCAATGTCACTGAGAACCTTTCCTCAATAATGAAGTGCCTTGCTCACCATATGTTTCGCTGATGATCCATACTACGGGAGCATATCTAGTTAGGATAAACATGACAATCGCAACGCTCCAGCAGCTCATGCTGCTGAACAGACGGATTTCATGTTCAAGGGTCAAAAAATAATCCAGTGTCTAATGAAGACAACAAACTCTCAACATTCACTCGCGAGAAGAGTATGCCTGACTCACCCAAATCGCGGCCGGTGCAACTTTTTCGGTGTTTTGAGTACAAACTGGAATGAGGGGAGCAAACCAACCACAAACCTCGAAGATACTGTGAACGAAGCACGATAGTCAGTTCTGAGAATGAAAGACCGGGTGCTAAGCGTTCATACCTTGACCGTCTGTTGTGTATGCAGCAAAACCATGCGTACTAAAGTATGTAGTGAGTGCGTGAACTGGGCCGTAGACTTGGTGGGTGTGTATTGTTTTCAGTATTTCACTTTGGTGACCAGGGAATTCTTCATGAGAAGGTATTATGATAAGTTCTGACATCGACTTATAGTCTCCAGAGCCAAAGTCCAACTGCGCGTGCCTCGCACTTGGAACTTCGATTCTTCTTCCGTTGGACGTGCGCCATTAATGCCGTTCATCGAGAAGATCTTCCAAACACAGCGTTCAAAGACCGAGCCATGCATGATAAAACATATAAGCATAGTATGATAGAAATGATTATAAATCGGAGTTAACGTCAATCGAATCAAGTACTCCGGCGTGACACATCGGAGGTTTGGACATTTTACCTCTTGCAAAACTTCAATCAAAAGCAGATCTAAACCTGGCTAGAGCATTCTAGACCTAGCCTGGAACGCTCTGGAGCGCTCTAGATTGCATTTCGAATGCGATTTCACTAGTGGCAAAATGTCGAAACCCCCGCTGTGTGAGTCGCGGTGATCAGCTGCCAGTCGTACCATTAATACTACCAAATATATGTTTACGTCACCTTATGTAAACCGGCGTGGCGGTGTAAGTGCAGCATACGCCGACACTCCTTCTCACTGAACTTCCACTAAGCACTTACTACTATAATAGTGTCCGCCGCCTCAGACCATGGTCTCACTATAGGCCTCTGTATTGGTCCAAGTTATCTCACAACGCAATTTCTAAATTGTTCGATGGTAAGAAACACGCGCCGAGGCCCTGCAAAAAACTCGTGAAGAATGAATGATCTATCCTTCAGTTCGTCCTGGTATTTTCTATCCAAAGCGCCTTGTGTTTCCTAGTGTACTTTCGACAAACCCCGTTCTTCAGAAGTTCAGCAATACCGATGATCACATTTCTGATTTTACTCCCGGCTTCTAGCGGCGAACATTTTGTCTTGCGGACAGCTCTACCACATTCAGTACTTTCTATCACATCTTGACTTCATTTCTAATGACGCTCATCCGTCCTTGACACCCTCGATCGGAGGCAGGCATGCTGCGGCACGGTTGCCGATGGAACATGAATGATTATCGTGGGTTTCCGTTGTCACGACAGTGTACCCACTTTCTTAAAGTATTCGACATGTCTGGTAGCGCAACAAGATCATGTCCTTGTGCGAGGGAAATCAATCCGCATCCACCAAGTACTGGATTCGAAACATTCTCGATGCACTGGCATTGGCGGACTTCACTGTTATCCACATCCTTGAAGCAGAACAAGCACTTACTGTTTTGAAGGCCCATCAGTCGGAACTCCTTCACGAATACAAGGCAAGCCTTATCATGTACTTCACAGTGTAAGCAGTCCGGAACTGACACTGATCATGCGAAGTTGATAAAAGGCCATTCGTGCATCACACCAACGATTTCTGGTTCCGCCTTACAATAGCCGTTCGCATCATGTCCCATTGGTATGCGTAGTCCCTGTGGTCTTCTATGTGAGCAATAGGACGAAAGACTAAAAGCACGATTACTTGCGGTCATGGCGGAACTAAGGCAGCAATACTCGATTCAGTTGTCCAACAAGTATCTTCCTCATATCTGATCTACTAAGGCAATCCAAATGCCCTCGTAATCGCGAACCCACAAAGGCCTACCTCTTGATTGGCCATTGGGCTCTTAGTACTTACAACCCAACGGTGCATGAGAATGGGGTTCGGGTTAACAGACTTGTATCATACGTACGTTGACCCATTTTTGAAAACAATCGAATATTCTTCGACCATTCCCCGCAGAATGACTCACATCTAGTCCTTGCAGTCTGGATTACGCATTCATCTGGCTGTGAATCAATTCGTGGGATCAACAATGCAATTGACTAGGTCAGCGACGTGTACGATCAATCATAGATGGTCAAATTGATGGGTGACATCATTGCGCTCCCGATCATTGACCGAAATACATCGGCTCTGTAGCAAAGCAGAGTCCAGTGTCAATTCGTTCCCATAATGAACCGAAGCATGCAATTCGTGGATGCAGATAACTCAACTAGGACCATCGGCTCCGGCACTGGTTCGGGGGCGTGTTGAAGCAATGTGCAACTGATCCTCAAATTTCGGCAACTAGCTTTGCAAATCGCGTTATGTGCCAATATAATCTGTCGAGCGCCCAAAAAATGCTCCTTGGATGTTCCAGTTTTTAAAACATAACATTGCAGGAACGCGGTTTGACCACATGAGTGTCGTCCAGCTGGCTGTAGTATTCTTATGGTGCACAACTTCACATCGGCGTTAGCAGGACATTAGCCCGGCCCAGGTCCTAACGCACAACGGTAACGAATATGGGGCATTGGGGGTAGAACATATCGGCGGGGGAGCCTGCGGAGACCCGTGCGGTTCGTTCCAACCTCGTCGTCCGAAATATGTAAGGTCTGTCTTCCGCACTGCCCTGAGATCACCTCTCAAAAGGTTAGTAGGTTGTGGGTCAAATATCAGTGGTCGCTAGTTCACAAAGGTCAACAAGCTTGTGGACTTCACGCTACTTTGAGTCAAGGATATGGTTGAGCGATACATGCGCTTACATACAATTGCCACTCCAAGCACTTCCGAAGTTCCAAGCAAGCCATCAACCCAAGCAAGTCGGCCGAGGGATAGTGATCATGATGCAGAAATTATGGAAATTATGGAGACCCGACAACAGGCCGAAGAGTAGGTCACTCAGGATCGGCGTCCACAAGTTGCAAAGAGCGCACACAGACACTGATGTCCGGGCTTAAAGCCGACGACATGCAAGTGCTTTCGACAGCAGCAGCAGCAGCAGAGTAAAGTTTGGAATTGGGGGTCAAAGAAAACACGTACGACAAACCGGTTATAAACGATGGAATGAGTAATCTGAGACAGAAGGGTATCAAGGGGTAAGTAATGTCAACTTTGAGTCACAGTCACAGACTCACAGTGGCGGGCAGTACATACTGTAAGATAAGCACATCCAATATAGATCGAACGCGTGGTATATCAGTTACTGATCTCTAGGT
Organism: Suillus americanus; assembly: GCA_016695465.1. Classification (NCBI taxonomy): domain Eukaryota; kingdom Fungi; phylum Basidiomycota; class Agaricomycetes; order Boletales; family Suillaceae; genus Suillus; species Suillus americanus. The sequence goes on from MU177904.1 coordinate 413,650, forward strand.
GATTGCTGCCGCCGCAGGGTGCCATCTGTCGCAAAAACATCATGATAGTCCGTGAATGTCCGATTGGCAAAACCTCAGAGATTTCCTTTTCCTCGAGTCCCAGTGAATGTGACAGATCAGTGCTCAAGACAAACTGACATTCGATGAATGTCAACCTGGACATTGAAGTTTGTGGCGATGGTTGGATGATAAGTACCCTAGATCGGCAGCTGTTAACAAATTAAATGCCAAGCGTTCGTTGTTCGCGTGCGGCGCCATCGGGGTGTGTCCAACTTGTAGCTATCCTTCGCTCGTGTATCGTAACTGGTAGTCCAAGGCTAACGAACTTCTGGGAGGTGCCAAGCCACAGTAGCATAATAATCTGCTCACTGTCAGCGAGATTGTTGTCATTGGCTTTCTGGGTTAGTCCGTATGTGTACTAATTTTCACGTATTGCGACATGGTTAAGCTTCAATGCACCTCATTCCTGCGGACCCAGTGCGGAACCAGGAGTTAAAACGGGTCATGAGGATGGTCGCAAGAAGGAGAAAGGACGGAGAAGAGGCTCGAATAAGTATTATTCTCTTTCCAGTCGTACGCTTCTGCTCGATTCCCTTGATTTTGACTAGTCGTTTCAACACCCGAAAGTGGATTGTGGCTGTGCAGGAACCAAAATAAAGATTTGTGGGGTTGTCGGATGTCCGCGTGCCCTTAAAAGCAAGGGGCGACTCAGATAGATCAATCTACCGCCATCAACTCCCGCCCATCATCAGCCATCATCATGTCTGAAGATCCTGTTCCAATTCATCCTGTCGCTCCCCGCCTCAAGGCTGGCTTAAAAGTTCCTCACATCGGTCCCGATCTTGCAGCATACAAGTCTTCTCATGCGGTAACCCTCGGCCACGAATCTGATGCTTGGTGGAGAAAGGCCAGTTCGCGATCCACTTCATTCTATGTCGCGCCTACTGATGGACGCATCAGATGGCCCATGATACGTTGCACTGGGATCGTCCATTCAAGACTGTGCGTGCCGGTGGTTTTGAAACCGGTGATATCGTCTGGTTCCCAGAGGGCGGTCTCAATGCATCTTACAATTGTGTCGATCGCTGGGCGTTTAAACACCCAAACAAAGTAAATACTGTCCTTCTTACTTATTCAAATTCCATGACCTTTTATTATCTATCAGACCGCCATTATCTACGAGGCAGATGAGCCCGAGGATGGCTGCCTCGTCACTTATGCGGAGCTACTCCGCGAGGTCTGCTCCATTGCGAATGTCCTCAAAGCTCTTGGTGTTAAGAAGGGCGACACCGTTTCTGTATATCTACCAATGACCTGGCAATCCGTTGCTGCTTTCCTCGCTTGCGCTCGGATCGGTGCTATTCACTCTGTAGTCTTCGCTGGCTTTAGCGCAGAATCTCTCCGTGACCGTATTCAAGACTGCAAGTCGCGTGTTGTCCTTACCAGTGACGAGGGCAGGCGCGGTGGCAAGTCAATCGCAACCAAAGCAATTGTTGACGCTGCTCTCAAGGAATGCCCTGTTGTTGAACATGTCCTTGTTCTCAGGCGCACCGGTGGCCAGGTGCCATGGGTCGATGGCAGGGACAAGTGGTGGCACGAGGAGACTGCCAAAGTCCCTAATTACTGCCCACCTGAGATCATGTCCTCAGAAGACCCACTCTTCATTCTCTACGTCAGTGGATTTCTTTCCATATATTTTTGCCTAGTCTTGATTTTCAATCGATGTTTAGACTTCTGGATCCACAGGAAAACCCAAGGGTGTCGTTCATACCACTGGCGGATACCTCCTTTGTGCCGCCCTTACTGTAAAATATGTTTTCGATGTCCACCCAGATGACAAGTTTGCCTGCATGGCTGATATCGGTTGGATTACTGGACATACCTACATTGTTTATGGACCACTCGCAAATGGAGTCAGCACCACCGTCTTTGAATCAACTCCAGTTTACCCCACGCCATCCCGCTACTGGCAGACTGTCCAGAAGCACCAGCTTACCCAATTCTATTCTGCTCCTACTGCCATTCGTCTCCTTCGCAGACTCGGCGCTCAGCACGTGGAGAACCATGATCTCAGCAGTTTGCGTGTCCTCGGCTCTGTCGGTGAGCCTATTAACCCCGAAGCTTGGAACTGGTACAACGAACATGTCGGCAATAAGCAGTGCGCTATTGTTGATACTTTCTGGTAAGTGCATTCACAAAGTATCTGTGATCGTGCTCAATATCCTCTCCAAGGCAAACTGAGACTGGATCGATCGTCGTTACCCCATTCCCTGGTGCGATCGAGACTAAGCCTGGTTCTGCAACTGTTCCCTTCTTCGGTATTGAGACTGCTATCCTGGACCCTGTTAGTGGAAAGGTATTCAAATAAATCCATTTTATTCAATTATGATATCGACAAAGTTTCACAGGAATTAGAAGGAAACAACGTCGAGGGAGTTCTCGTGATCAAGCAACCTTGGCCTTCAATTGCCCGTTCTGTATACAACGACCACAACCGTTACCTGGAGACGTACATGAAGCCATACGGTGGATTTTTCTACACGGGAGACGGAGCCGCACGCGATGAACATGGCTACATTTGGATCAAGGGCCGTATTGATGGTGAGGACGTCCTTTGGAAGATGTCCCGCCTGTAATGACCATTCTGTAGATGTTATCAATGTCTCTGGACACCGTTTGTCAACTGCTGAGATCGAATCCGCCTTGATTATGCACAAGGGTGTCGCCGAGACTGCAGTCATCGGTACTGCTGACGAGTTGACGGGACAGGCCGTATTTGCCTTCGTCACACTTAAACCGTCAGTTTTTTGTCCTTTTGTTGAGTGACGATTGACTTGAGATATACTAGGGAATTCACGTACGACCACAATGACGAGGCTTCGCTGGCTAAGGAGCTCGTACTCCAAGTTAGGAAGGTGATTGGTCCGTTCGCGGCACCTAAAAAGATCTTCATCGTCAGCGATCTGCCCAAGACCCGCTCCGGAAAGGCAAGTCCAGGCCTGTATCCTCCTCAACGATCATTTAATGACTCATGTTAATGCAGATCATGCGTCGCATCATGCGCAAGATCGTCGCTGGCGAAGGTGATCAACTCGGTGACCTCAGCACCGTTGCTGAGCCTGGTGTGGTTGATGTCATCAAGAAGAAGGTTGCGGAGAGTACGTAAAATTGATAACGAGAAGCATAAGCATACAAGTGTTCGGGAACCGTTGTTGTACTGTCGATGTACTTTTGGCTTTTGTCCTTCATACCATATGTGATTAATACTTTGTACAAGATAGACGAGTAGATGTTGCAACATAAGAATGATTTTCGCAGCTTATCTACCAGCAATTGCCAAACGAGTTTGTCGACGGTTTGCTCACTGGGCTCCATCATTATCCTTCAGACGAACTTCTTTAACTGTACTGCGACTTAAGCGTAAAGACCAGACGCCTCCTCAGTGACGTTCAAGGTGACGCTATTACCAAATGACGTACATAGGAGACAGAAACAATACTTGACTCAGATTGGTATCAAAAATGCGCCGATAGCCTTGAAATAGTACTCCTTATCTTCGTAGAACGGAATGTGACTTTTCTTGAACTTCACCCATTTGACCTTGGGTATCTTCTCGATGAAAGGCTCAACCACGAAATCCTGTGCGCCCTCCTCATGACCATTGCAAACGAGCGTCGGACAAGAAATTCTGTCAAGGCGATCGGTAACATCCCAAGTGATCATCGACCCCGTGAGGTTGAACTCGGAAGTTCCGAACCTGATCATGCTTAGAGTGAGCATACACTGATAAGCCGCTAGTCACACAGGCGTACTTACATTGTGGTATACACAGTGGGATTTTCATCCATATCCGCAAAAGACTGATCAAGCTCTGCCGGCCAAGGGATTACTTGGCAGCTGTGCTTGTTATAAAACTCCTTCATTCCTCGTTGATACTCCTCTGATGAGGTCGTTCCGTCCCTCTCGTGCCTTCTCAACATCTCTCTGAAATTCTCCGGAAATTTGTTCAGCCAATGGTGCATGCTCTGTTCCCAGAGCTTAAGTGATGGGGCAGCATTAGCGATGATGAGGCGGCGAAGACCAGGGCGTTGCTGCGCCGACGCGTAGTCGGCTGCCAACATTCCTCCCCAAGAATGACCCAGAAGGTCAAAATCGTCTTTGATTCCAAGGTGCGCAAGGAGGTTATCAAGCTCATTGATGAACAGCTCTGGCGTCCAGAAATCGGCGCCCTTGTCGGTGATATGCGTAGACCTCCCAGTGCCCAACTGGTCGTAGAAAATAACAGGAATATTATATGTCGTGAAAATCTCTGCGTGCGACTGCATGTACACGTGAGACATGCCTGGGCCACCGTGAAGAGTGACAAGAGGTCGAATTCCAGATCCCAGGTCTCCGACGACCTTGTACCAGGTCTTGTAAGTCTCTTTTCCGACTCGGAAATCGGCAGTTCCTGTGAGTTCAGTCATGACATACGAATGTTGTGAGAAGGTGGAACAGGGAGGTCAGTGAAGTGAATTCAAGTTGGCACCCACATCTCTGGCATGGGAACTTGTCGAGAGCAAGAAGCACATGTCCCAGGTGAACTCATGATTCTCATGTGTGACCATTATCGAAACAGGCGATCGCCTTCGGGCCGCCCGGGCAGTACCGAAGCAGACGACGGCAATACTGGCGTGAACATAATAGAACCACACACCAATATGAACGAAACCGATCCTCTGCTCAAGCAATACTTTCGCCTTCACGGAACACGTAGCATAGCCGAGTGCCCACGAGCGTTGACTAGCGATGAGGATGATACATGATGACCGGGCCGTGAGTCGTGACGTGCTGCTGCTTGCACTTCTGTATACAACGGTGCGAGCGGGAACCACAATCCATTCCTCCGTGTATCTCCTGCGGTATTGGGTCTCTGCGTGGTGAGTAACAACTCGGTCTATGCTGACATTTGAGCATCAGAAAGACGCTTGCTGAGCTCCGAGAACATGTGAGCTAGGTTGGAATTTGTCGGCTCGAGGTGTTCAAGTGGACTTCTCGGGCGAGAGGCCAGGGACCATTGCTGGACACAGTGGTCCTGCTCAACAAGTTCGATTACGTCTCGTAGGCTGACAACTTGAAGGTGCATGGCACATGATGCCGCATTCACAGGCAATGCGGGTACAACGAAGTACTAGCTTCGCGCATCAATGCGGAATATGTAAATCTTGTGGGAATGCGCTCGGAAGGGACTTTGATATTTTTGCTGCTGATGACTGTAAGTAGACTCAGTAGAGCGAGATGAACACAACAAAAACCAAGGTGAAATGGAGTGACAGACCTTCAATCTTCAGGCTTGATGATGGGATGATGTACAGGGTATAGGCAAGGCAGTTGGCAGATTCTGCAGCAATATCCGGAAGTATTCAAACAGGGAATGACATGACTGGGGCGTCGAAAATAAGGTTGGCAGTAAGCCTCAGAAGTTCACACGCCCAACAGGCCACCTTGGAACCGCTTACGATCAGTTTGCAGCCCGATCTTTCTTCGACCTCACTTCATGTTTCTTCCAGCCTCGCGAGAATCGACCCGCGCCTCAATGGACCAACATGCCGCAGAGAGTCTCCTACTTGCCTGACATAAATTCGAGTTGGATACAGACAAGATGCAGAGGCCGAGCAATTTCCTACAACTGCATACCAGTCGTCTTCCTGTCACCTACTCGTCATTCCCACCAACCAATCGTCGGAGATGTTCAAAGGAAGATGGGCCCACAAGTTGTCATACTAGGTTCATCTGGTATGTCTGTGCCCGATATTGAAGAGTCATTTCTCGTATTGCCTTCTGTTTTGCTCGTCACAGGCGCTCGTCCACTTCCTCATTTCCACTCGTTCTTTGAATTTCGCATGTTCTTCTACGCCTCATGCGTCGCATATCCTTCCACCCATCACTCTCTTGTTGTTACCACACATGTTGTACTGTACGCAATGAACGCTCTTTCCCCTTGGCTCAGTTCTTTCAACATTTAAACCCGCGTGTGCTGTATGCAACCGAAGCTAAATGACCCCGCAATGTCTAAACACGCCCTCGCTGCTGCAATCTTCTGTTTCTTGAAACTACTTTGGGAGGCGCTTTGAACGCACACTTCTCTCCATTAGTTTAGACTACCCCAAATTTGAATACAACGCTAGTAGACACACAACAGACCATGAATTAATCGTACACTCGATATCGTACTCGACGAAGTATCTTTGGCATCTCCGTAAATCAATTTACTGGAACAAGATCATCCATCGTGATCAAGAGATACTATGATCAAATTGAGCAACTGCGAGGAACATAAAAGTTAGGAGGCTCACTCCTCGTAGCAGTGCTGCCAGCGTGACCCATGTGCCATGTGGCTCAAATCAAGCTCAATATGCCCTCTGGGAATGATTAACGCGGTCTGAGGATTATAGGAAAATGCCTCTTGTGATGCAGGTGGTACCCAGAATAAGAGCCGACGATTGGGTCCCATGATCCATCCATCGTCTCCAAGGAAAGCGAGCGTCAACCTGCAGTCGTCATGGGGGGTGCTAGCGAGTAGCTCGGCAGTGTCGCGCAGTACATGAGTCGAGTTTGATGAGAAGGAAATGAAGTCATTGTTCACAGTGTTGGGTGTGAGGATGGTCGCTGTTGGATGTGGGATGCAACTGCCATGTACAGAGGACGCTGAACAGTCTTCTTCGGTGTGGTCCTGCAATGACCTCCCAATGGCTACATACCAGACCCGGATAGTCTCATCCCATGAACAAGAAATGACTCGAGTCCCATCCCGCGAGAAACAGACTGAGTTGACCCAATAAGTGTGCCCCCGCAAGGGCTCACCAATTGGCTGCCCGGTCGCTGCATCCCACAGTCGGACAGTCCTATCGTCCGAACCAGAAACGATGCGAGTCCCATCCGGGGAGAACGAGACTGATCCGACCCAATCAGTGTGTCCCTCCAAGGGCTGACCAACTGGCTGCCCCGTTCCTACATCCCACAGCCGGACAGTCTTATCCCGAGAACCAGAAACGATGCGAGTTCCATCCGGAGAGAATGAGATTGAGTAAACCGAACCAGCGTGCCCCAGTAGGGGCTCACCAACTGGCTGCCCCGTACATGAATCCCACAGCCGGACAGTCTTATCCTCTGAAGCAGATGCGATGCGGGTCCCATGCGGAGAGAACGAGACTGATCTGACCGAAGAAGTGTGCCCTTCCAAGGGCTCACCAACTGGCAGCCCCGTTCCTACATCCCACAGCCGGACTGTCCAGTCGTTCGAACCAGAAACGATGCGAGTCCCATCAGGCGAGAACGAGACCGAGTTAACTTCACCAGTGTGCCCGCGCAAAGGCTCACCCACTAACTGCCCCGTCCCTGAATCCCACAACCGGATAGTTTTATCCGCAGAACAAGTTACGATGCGAGTCCCATTCGGGGAGAATGAGATTGAGTAAACCGCTCCGGTGTGCCCCGGCAAGGCTTCACCAATTGGCTGCCCTGTCACTGCATCCAACAGCCGGACAGTGCCATCCTCCGAACCAACCGCGAGGCAGGTCTCATCCGCCGATAGCGAGATTGAGAAAATTGAATTAGTGTACCCTTGCAAGGGCTCACCAACTGACTGCCCTGTAGCTGCGTTCCACAGTCGGACAGTGTTATCCCTAGAACCAGTCGCGACGCGAGTTCCATCAGGAGAGAACGAGACTGAGTAGACACAATCGGTGTGTCCCAGCAAGGGCTCACCGACTGGCTTCCCTGTAGCTGCATCCCACAATCGGACAGTGCGATCGTCCGAGCCTGTCGCGATGCGACTTCCGTCAGGCGAGAACGAAATTGACCTAACCCAATCAGTGTGCCCCTCCAAGGGCCCACAGACAGGCGTTCCCATCGCTGCATCCCACAGCCAAATAGTTGTGTCAGTAGAACCAGATGCGATGCGAGTCCCGTCCGGAGAGAACGAGACTGATCTGACAGAAGAAGTGTGCCCTTCCAAGGGCTTACCAGCTGGCTGTCCGGTTGCTACATCCCACAGCCGGACGGTCTTATCACGTGAACCAGAAACGATGCGAGTTCCATCCGGCGAGAACGACACTGATTCAACCTCCTCAGTGTGCCCCCGTAAGGGTTCACCAATTGGCTGCTGTGTTGCTGCATTCCACAGCCGGACTGTCTTATCGTTCGAAGCTGTTACGATGCGAGTTCCGTTCGGCGAGAACGAGACCGAGTTAACCGACTCAGTATGCCCCAGTAAGGGTTCACCAATGGGCTGCCACGTTGCTACATCCCACAACCGGACTGTGTTATCGGCCGAGCCAGACACGATACGTGTCCCATCCAGCGAGAATGAGGCCGAGAGAACTGGTCGAGTGTGCCCCAGCAAGGGCTTGCCTACCGGCTGCCCCGTTGCCGTATCCCACAGCCGCACAGTGCAATCATACGATCCAGTCGCAATGCGAGTCCCATCTGGCGAGAATGAGACTGAGGAAACATAGCTAGTGTGCCCGGTGATCACAGTCTGAACAGCTGTCCAGTTGATATCACGTCCAGATGCCACACGAAGAGATTTAGGAAACCGCGTGGAGAACATTCTGGATAGTACGGAGTTTACGGGCGAGAACGGCAGTGCTGATACATAGAGATGAGGTGTGCTATGCAAGATGAGGCCGCCGAAGACTTGGATAAATCTCTGCACGTCCATTGCAGCGGATGAGGCATCCGCGAATCCAGTCTGACCCTGCGATTGCGATTGTGTGTTAGTGAGCATGTGGTCGACACTCCACAACCATGTGCTCACCTTTAACCACTTAGCAATAAGTGGAAGGACGGGGACGGCGCCGCTGAGCGCATTCATAAGGCCGAGTGCCTCGAGCCAGAATAACAGTCGTTCATGCTCAAAGAATGATTTGATTTCTTTGGCGAGTTCTGGATCGAAGTGGGTTGGTTGTACGTGGACAGGCCAAAATCGGCAGGCATAGGATAGGTGTGGGGGGATGCATTTTTCAACTCGTTCTAGCAGCCAGAGATCTTCAGAGTTGGGGAGGTATGATGATTTTAGATCGCAGATATTGAAGGAAAGTCCATGCTCCATCACTCGAAGTGATGCGAAAGCAAGGTCGTGTTGTACTTTCGACACGTCGATGAAAAACTCTCCACTGTGTGATTGGTCCGTCAGGAAATCGCGGAAGGATGCGTGAAGGGGTCGGATGGGGGTAGATGAGTTGGTGGTGCCGCTGAGGAGGGATCCCATGTGTTCGACCATGAGTTGCACTTCGTAATGCTCGCTTTTGTCTGGAAAATAGCACCGCATGGCGTTTAGGGACTCCAAAGGGAGGGGTTCAGATGCGCCAAGGATTTGTCCCATCACGGAACGAAATCTCGTCAGCTGTTTCTGCTGAGACTTGGAATTTGTAGTTTTGTCTATTCGCATGATCTCTGTCAAAATGAACTGATACATATCATACAACAAATTTTCCCGCTCAGCAGGATCGCGGGACACCACAGCATCGAAGGACTCGACTGGAGATAAGCCAGGAGGGGGTGCTTTGATGGATTTACACGCAAGACGTGCCCACTCGAAAAGGCCATCGGCTTTTGTAGCGAGCGCTGCATACTCTATACCCCCAAAATCCGAAAGCCCTTCCAGCTCGCTCGATATGTAAGCGTGGATGTCACGCTCCACAGTGGCTGGTGGGATGTCGTCTATGGATATCCGTTCAACATGTTGAGCACCTGCAAGCTCTGCCTCTATATCGTGGAGTGGGCGAGAGGTAACGATGATCCGGAAGTTTTTCGGTAGTTTCGTGATCTGGGTGATAGTTGGGTCTCGAATCTTACCGGCAAGAATGCGCAGAAGGTCGCTGCGTGTCTCCAGTGCTTGGCCACTTTCGTCCAGTGCGTCGATAACGATCACGACAGGCCCCACGGGGGACTCAGAAAGCTTCCCTAGAGGTTCAATAAGAAGCTTCTGCCACTGCTGTATGACATCCGCTGTAGTCTTGAGCGCATTTGCGTTCTGGACTGCATCCGCTAATGCTCGTCTCATCTCCGGATGACGGTCGGCCAGGTCGCGCGCGATAGTGGAGAAAACCATTTTATGGCGATGGTCTGTGTTTCTGTCGAAGCAGTAACAAGAACCAAGCCCGCCCACCCCGATGAATGAGTTAGCAATCGTGTGAGCAATGGCTGATTTACCCGTCCCAGCAGGGCCAGATAGCCATAACACGCGTGGAACGTCATCTTTGCTGTCGTTAATCCATCCCATGATCTTGGAGAGAATGTCCGTGCGCGTCCCCGGCAGGCATCGCTTCCTAGTATCTAGTCCTGCGCCTTCTGCATAAGCCATACCGCTGAGGTCCAGTATTTCGCCTGAAGAAGTATGAATAGATGTCGAGTCAGAAGAATGTCCGACTCGGAATTCTTACTTGTACGATGGATGTAGACGGCTATGTCGCGAATAACTTGGTCCCGAAAGTTTTGCATCAGCGCATTCAACGCATTGTTATACCGTTGTATCGTATCGTCTGTTTCCAAGACGACGTTCTTTCCGAGTCTCTTCCCTATGATAAGATTTAAACACAACTTAATCTAACGACTGGTTGGAGACTGACAAAAGTTTTTCTTCTCCGAATAATCCCTGATGAAATGGGCGCATTCAAGGGTCTGCTGAGAGATCTGTCCCAAAATAGTGCTCATCGACGAAATCTTGTGAAGCGTGTCGTCTTGCATCATGAAGCCGTACACTTCACCAAGATTCTCGAGAAGGCCGAGTATCGCGTCATCGCGATCCGCTTGAGCGAGAATTATCTGCACGCAAAACAACTGAGCAGTATATTTGAATAAGAGCGAAATAAAACGTACTTTGGATGCGCAAGACAGCACACCCAATGCCATCTTTGCATACGGATGTACCTGTGGAACGGTATTGGTTCGGTTCTGGTGAGGGAGAGAGGTCGTACTTCTGCGAGTTTGCCGATCACAGTGTCGAATATCCTGAGTGGTTGAAGATATGTGGCCTCCACATTGTCCGCGTTGTCGAGAGCTGCTGGTGTATTTTTGCCTGTGGACGCTACTGATCTCGCAGGTCCAAAAAGAGGATTCATCTTGTCTGCGCCATCGCGGGCATCCTGAAGTGCCGTGTCCACCAATTGGGGATTGGCACCTTGTGTCACGCCAGTAGAATCCTGAACCTGTGCAGAGAGCAGAAGTTAAACAGAGAGAGCAGAAACTGAAATGTGACCTACCTCGATATTCGGAACCGATGAGACACCTTCACGATCAACGTTCGAGAGGACAGACTCGCTGCTGCGTAAATTATCCGGGTTCGAGCGCTTGTATACGATCTCAGCCTGAGCCCAATACAACTCGGTATCTCTACTTACAGAAATCTTCTTCGTTACACCATCCTTGACCCTCCTCAGAAACCGATGAACTTTGTTTGGCGGTTGGACCTGGATAGATGAGGTATCCGAGTCAGTGTTTGAATGTGCGATGGATGAGCGATGCACATAAGCAACGAACCGATCGTCCGCGAGCAATTGCTGTGGTATCTGGAGGAATTGGGCTCAAGGCCCTCGATTGATTGCTGTTGCTCATGGCGAATAAGCAATGGTCAGTCTGAGCGAAGCAGGCAACAAGAAGAGTCAGAGTGGGCGACGTCGTTTAAACACAATAAGTAACAGGCCAAACCGCCTCGAGGCAATACTTATTTGCCATTGTGTTGACCTCGGCGTTTGAGCGCTAGGCGCTATATGGACTCGGAACACTGGCAGGTCGAAGGAACGGCTATGATCTTCATTCGTCTACCGTTTGTCTAACAAGCTAAATTAGGACAGCGTTAAGAATTCATGATCACACACTGTGTCCGCATGCCATTTTCAATATTATTCTCAGCCTTCTCACCCGCCCCATCCACAACCTTAGTTCTCTTCCAAATGTGCCGTATCCTCGTGTATTTTTATTTCCTGAGCCTCATTCCGAATGCCATATCACAGATGCGGCTCAGTAGCTTGAGGTCCTGAGTTAGGTCCTGAGTAAGGCTTACTCAGGACCTCAACTTGCTACTGAGCCGCATGGTCGAGTCGGATGAAGAAGGATACGAACTTTTCGGCTCGTAAAGGACAGCTACGGTACGTGTCTTCTTTCAAATCGTCTTATTAACTACTATAAAGTGACCTGCATGCCGAAGTCTCCAATCGCATTTTCTTCCTCCCCTCTGATTTTACGTCTTACGCATCGCGGTTCTCAACAGTCTTGTTCATCGCAAAGCGGATGGAAGGTACTCGTCGATGAGATCTGGTTGGACTAGCTATGAATGTTTAGCTTTCATCCATCGTTGCAAGGCAGCTCACACCATCCTTATCTGTGCAGAAAATTGTCTTCTACTGTTCGCGCCATCGTCGTGCTCTCTACCAAGGTATGACAGCTGATATGAAATTGATTGACTGCTAACGACGACTTGTACAGATAGACTCAATAACTACCTCCCTCGTCGCCTTTCCCGCCCCCACTTAAACTCGGAAACCTCCATCCACGCCTAGGTGTACGCTTATCGAACGTCTCTACGTTATCAATCGTAATATTCCATCCCTGCGTTCAGTGTGGTGCCCAAACATTTTTCGTGCACACACCTGCGGCCAGTATTGACTTATTTATGGCAACTTCAGATGGTTACACCAATTCAAGCCAATGTACGTCCCTGTCGCTTTTTGGGTGACCTGCACGTCATATTGACCTCATCCGTCTCAGTGTGCAAGAACTAGGCTTCGTTCACCCGGATGTCATCGATTTGTCCCACTAAGCTTTTGAATGATCAAATTCTGGGACGATGCGTATCTATACAAACTTCTTGTCTCTACCGTGCCCAACGATCTGATACGAGTAGTGCATGGGCTTTTCAAATTAACACAGCCGCACACTTCGTAACGGTGCAAAACTCCCATTTTGAAAGACTACTGTTAGCATGACTGAAAGCGGACTAACATTGTGAATTACCTTGTCCGCACGAGTATACAACTTGTTCCATCATCGATGGACATCTTGATTCAGCCTGCGACGACAGACTCATGCTCACCGATGCGGATTTTGAACCTTGAAGAGACGACGCATAAGACCCACCAACATCGTAATGACTTCTACCTTTCTGCTCAGCTGCAGGTCAAAACTTCTGGTCATGCACATGTGGATGGTGATATATGACCGCAGGCCAAGCTCGTGTTTTCTGCATCCATTGTTAGCGTTCTAACTTGCACTAGATATGCGGACATGATTTACGAAAGTTGGGTTTCAAGAACAGAAAGTCAACTCGGCTGTTGAGAGTACGAATACGGGGCTCTCAGAGCAGTCCCCTGTACTCCATCCCTCCTCAAAGCAAAAGAGTCAGACCTACACAATGTATGCACCATCATATGAACATCTGAGCCGATAATCACAAGATATATCACAAAGGGCACTCAGCTCACCAAAGGCTCACGTGGTGAGGCACGCACATACAGTCAATGGAGAAACGTGCTTGCAAATCTAACGGAGGATGTCCGTTAAGTTTATATTAGTTTTTGTGTCATTCATACAAGGAGCAGAAGTTAACCCAGGGATGATGAGACCTGAATTCAACAGAGCAAAACTGTGCCAGAAGCGAAGTCATTAGATTTTACAACTAAGTAGTAAGTGACGAGAACTCCACAGACGATAGTGCAATTGGCCACTGCCGTACTCTCCAGGGTTTGTGAAGGATGATGGAAAGATTCGTCAGGTCGTCGTCGTTGCTGACAGCACCAACTCTATGCTTGAACTGAGAAAACCCACTAACAGAGTGATCGCACAAACCAACTGATCCTGCGCGAGAAAAGGACGGAATACTGCGCGGTGCGAACAGGCACCAGGATGATATGCAAGGATGGGAGTGGTGGCAGGAGATAGGGTGATGGGCGATGCTGATGGGCGTCGAGAAAATAAGGTTATGATGGGGATTATGGTTGGACAATTACATTATCACAGGGAATCGGGTCTGAGTGTCTTTCAGTTGTAGTCTGTGTAGTAGATGAAGAGCCCGCTAGAGGTAGGGACAATGTGGCAGGAACATGCGGAACGATCATTGAGTGAATATTGCCAAGGAAGACTTATCTGTGGGATGATGAGATTCATCGTTCTATGCAATTTTTCCTATGGGAAGAGAAGGAAAGAGTTTGCAGGGATATATAAGGCCTAAGGGAAGATCTTCAGCGGGAGAGGTATCGATGTGCGACGCATAGTAACACTTGAGAGGATCTCGTTGGATGGCCGGTGACGTCATCTACTCGTGACCGGTCAATGACTGCAAGAGGACGCGTTCTGGTATGTCTCCTTAATGAAGCTGGGTGTCTTTTCTCTTTGCTCGTCCCAGGCGCTCGTTTCCTCGTTCTTCAAGTTTCCCATGTTTTAGCATCCCTTGGTTACACATTCTTGCACACATCATTCTCATGTTGTACTGTACGCTATGAACCACGCACTTTCCCATCGCCCTGGCAGTTCTCCCAACACCCGTGTGTGCTGTGTGCAACTAAAGCCCGCAACATCTAAACACGCCCCCGCTGCTGTCTTTTCAATCCACTTTGGGAACACACTCTTCTCTCTATGCGTTTCGCTCGACAGTGTCTCGGATGGCTTTATTCATTGCCCTATGATCGTTCCATGCTGTCAAAAACCTGCCTTTCTAACATGACATTCCTTCAAACTCTCAAATCATGATGCAATGCCACATAGACATCCAACAAACCATGAATTAAATATACACTCGATATCGTACTCCACAAAGTGTTTCTGGCATCTCCGCAAATCAATTTACTGGATTAATATTATCGTCAAGAGCTGCAATGATCGAATTGATTAACTGTGAGGAACGGAAAATCCTAAAGACTCACTCCTCGTAGCAGTGCTGCCAGCGTGTCCCATGTGCCATGCGACTCAGATCCAGCTCAACACATTCTCTCCCAATTACCAATGCAGTTCGAGGATTATATCTAAATGCCTGCTGTGAAGAGGGTGGTACCCAGAATAAGAGCCGACAATTGGGTCCTAACACCCATCCATCGTCTCTCGGGAGGAACGTGTCGTCATCATGGAGGGTGTCTGCGAGTAGCTCAGCAGTGTCGCACAGTGCATGTGTCGTCGGGTTTGATGAGAAGGAAATGAATTCATTGTTCGCAGTGTTGAGTGTAGAGATGACCGCCGTTGAATGTAGGACGCAACTGCCATGAGCAGAGGATGCTGAACAGTCTTCTTCGGCGTGGTCCTGCAATGACTTCCCAATCGCTGCATACCAGACCCGGACAGTACCATCTTCTGAACAAGAAATTATGCGAGTTCCATCTGGAGAGAACGAGACTGATTCAACCGAACTAGTGTGCCCTTCCAAGGGCTCACCAATTGGCTGCCTTGTCGCTGTATCCCACAGCCGGACAGTTGTATCATCTGAACCAGAAACGATGCGAGTTCCATCCCACAAGAACGAGACTGATCTGACCCAACCAGTGTGCCCCTCCAAGGGTTCACCAATTAGCTGCCCCGTTCTTATATCCCACAGTCGGATGGTGTTATCGCCCGAACCAGAAATGACGCGAGTCCCATCCGGAGAGAATGAGATTGACAGAACCATACCAGTGTGCCCTTCCAAGGGCTCACCAATTGGCTGCCCCGTTCCTACATCCCATAGCCGGACAGTACCATCCCATGAACCGGATGCGATGCGACTCCCATCCGGAGAGAACGAGACCGATGCGACCGACTTAGTGTGCCCTCCGGAGAGTTCACCGACTTGCTGGCCTGTTGCTAATTCCCACAACCAGATAGTGTCATCATCATCATCATCAAATTCACCGTTAAATCCAGTTGTTGCGATGCGAGTCCAATCCGGAGAGAATGCAATTAAGCTAACCTTCCCACCATTCGACAGTAAGACCTGACCGACTGGCTGTCCCGTTGCTACTTCCCACAGCCGGACAGTACCATCCTCTGAACAAGTTGCGATGCGAGTCCCATCTGGAGAGAATGCGATTGGAACTTGACAGGTGAGCCCCAGCGAGGGCTCACCAACTGGCTGCCCTGTCACTGCATCCAACAACCGGACAGTGCCATTCTCCGAACCAGTCGCGATGAGGGTCCCATCTGGCGATAGCAAGGCTGAGGTGATTGTATTAGTGTGCCCCTTCAAGAGCTCACTAACTGGCTGCCCCATTCCTACATCCCACAGCCGGACAGTACAATCCAATGAACCAGAAACGATGCGAGTTCCATCCGGCGAGAACGAGACTGATGTAACGAAATTCGCGTGCCCCTTCAAGGGCTCACCGATTGGCCGCCCCGTTCCTACATCCCACAGCCGGACAGTTTCATCGGTCGAACCAGAGACGATGCGGGTCCCATCCGGAGAGAATGAGATTGAATAAACTGAACCACTGTGCCCCAGCAAGGGCTCACTGGATGACTGTCCCGTCGCCACTTCCCATAGCCGGATACTCCCATCCACAGAACCAGAAATGATGCGAGTCCCATCCGGAGAGAACGAGACCGATTTCACCTCAGAAGTGTGCCCTTCCAAGGGCTCACCGGCTGGCTGTCCCGTTGCTACTTCCCACAGTCGGACAGTCTTATCATCTGACCCAGAAACGACGCGAGACTCATCCGGTGAGAACGACACTGAGTTAACCCCGTCAGTGTGTCCCAATAAGGGTTCACCAATTGGCTGCTGCGTTGCTGCATCCCACAGTCGAACTGTCTTATCGTCCGAACCTGTCACGATGCGAGAACCGTTCGGCGAGAACGCGACTGAGTTAACCGACTCAGTATGCCCCAATAAGGGTTCACCAATGGGCTGGCACGTTGCTACATCCCACAGCCGCACAGTGCAATCCCATGATCCAGTCGCAATGCGAGTCCCATCTGGCGAGAAAGAAACTGAAAAAACCAAGCTACTGTGCCCCAGGAAGGGCTCGCCTACTGGCTGCCCCGTTGCTGCATCCCACATCCGCACAGTGCAATCCCATGACCCAGTCGCAATGCGAGTCCCATCCGGCGAGAACGAGACTGAGATAACAAATCCAGTGTGCCCGGTGATCACAGTCTGAACAGCCGTCCAGTTGATATCACGTCCAGATGCCACACGAAGAGAGTTAGGAAACCGTTGAGAAATCGTTCTGGATAGTGCAGAGTTAATGGGCGAGAATGGCAATGCTGATACATAGAGATGCGGCGTGCTATGCAAGATGAGGCCGCCGAAGACTTGCATAAATCTCTGCACGTCCAATGCAGCGGACGAGGTATCTTCATACCCAGTGTGACCCTGCAATTGCGGTTGAGTGTGAGTGAGCATGTTATTTAACACTCAATAACCATGTACTCACCTTCAACCACTTGGAAATAAGAGGAAGGGCGTGAACGGCGCCGCTGAGCGCATTCGTAAGGCCCAGTACCTC
This sequence comes from Suillus americanus, assembly GCA_016695465.1. NCBI lineage: Eukaryota > Fungi > Basidiomycota > Agaricomycetes > Boletales > Suillaceae > Suillus > Suillus americanus. The sequence continues at coordinate 431,097 of MU177904.1, forward strand.
GAGCCAGAAGAACAGTCGTTCATGCTCAAAGAATGATTTGATTTCTTTGGCGAGCTCTGCATCGAGGTGGGTTGGTTGTACGTGGACAGGCCAAAATCGGCAGGCATAGGAAAGGTGTGGGGGGATGCAATTTTTAACTCGTTCTTGCAGACCAGGATCTTCGGAGTTGGGGAGATATGATGATGTTAGATCGCAGACATTGAAGGAAAGTCCATGTTCCATCACTCGAAGTGATGCAAACGCAAGGTCGTGTTGTACTTTTGATACGTCAATGAAAAACACTCCACTGTGTGATTGGTCTGTCAGGAAATCGCGAAAGGATGCATGAAGGGGTCGGATTGGGGTAGATGAGTTGGTGGTGCCGCTGAGGAGGGATCCCATATGTTCTATTATGACCTCCACTTCGTAACGTTCGTTTCCATCTAGGAAATGGCTCCGCATGGCATTCAGGGAATTCAAGGGGAGGGGTTCAGCTGTGCCAAGAATTTGTGCCATCACGGAACGGAATTTCGCCAGCTGCATGTGCTGAAACTCGGGGTCCGCGTGTTTATCCTTTCGCATGATCTCCGTAAGAATGAAGTCATACATATCGTACAACAAGTGCTCCCGTTCGACAGGATTGCGGGACACCATGGCATCGAAGGACTGATTGGGGGATAAGCCAGGAGGGGGTTCTTCGATGGACTCGCAAGCGAGACGTGCCCACTCGAAAAGACCTTCAGCTTTCTTGGCGAGGGCTCTAAACTCTTTGTTCCCAAATTGCGAAAGCCCCTCCAGCTTCCTCGACAAGTAAGCGTAGATATCGCGTTCTGCGACTTCCGGTGGAATGTCGTCCATGGAAATCCTTCGAATATGTTGAGCCCCCGCAAACGCAATCCGAATGTCGCGAAGCGGGCGAGAAGTAACGATAAACCGGAAGTTCTTTGGGAGCTCCGTGATTTGGGAAACAGCAGAGTTCTGGAGTTTACCAGAAAGAATGCGAAGAAGGTCGGTTCGTGTCTTGACCGCCCCACTCTCGTCCAGTGCGTCAATCACGATCACAACAGGGCCCACGGTTGACTCTGAGAGCTTCTGTAGTGGCTCCACCAGAAGCTCCTGCCATTGCTGAATGATGTCAGCTGTAGTCTTGAGCGCACTAGCATGCTGAACTGTATCTGCCAAAGCTCGCCTCATCCCTGAATCACGGTCAGCCAGGTCGCGCGCGATGGTAGAAAATATCTTCTCATGGCGACGGTCGGCTTCTCGATCTCGGTCGAAGCAATAACATGAACCAAGCCCTCCTGCATCGTGGAACCACTTAGCAATTGTGTGGGCGATGGCTGATTTGCCTTTGCCTGCCGGGCCAGACAGCCACAGCACGCGTTCAACGTCGTCTCCAGTGCTGTTGATCCAATCTATGATCTGGGTGAGGATTTCCGTGCGCGTCCCGGGTAGGCACTGTTTTCTAGTATCTAGTCCCGCGCCTGCTGCATAAGTTATACCGCTGAGGTCGAGTTGTTCGCCTGAAGAGGAATGAATAAATGTCAAATCAAAAGCACGTACAACCCTCACCTGCACGGTGGACGTAGACAGCTACGTCGCGAGCAACTCGGTCCCGGAAGTTTTGCATGAGCGCATCCAACACATTGCTGTACCGTTCAATTTCGTTATTTGTTTCAGTGAGAATGTCCTTCCCAAGTCTCTTCCCTGTTACGATGGTAGAAGACTGAGTATGTGGAACGTACAACAGCTTGAAGACTCACAGAAGCTCTTGGTCTCTGAATAATCTCTGATGAAGCGGGCGCATTCAAGGGTCTGCTGAGAGATCTGTCCGAGGATACCGCGCATCGATGAAATCTCGCGAAGCATCTCCTCCTGTATCATGAAGCCGTAGACTTCATCCAACTTGTCGACAAGGCGACGTACTGCTTGGTCGCGATCCGATTGAGCGATGACCATCTGCGCCAATGACTCTTCAGCTGATGATAGAAACGAGAGAGGAACCAAACATACTTTTGATGCACAAGACAATATGCCTAGTGCAATCTTTGCATATGGATGTACCTGCGGAACGGGATTAGTTCGGTTCCGACCACTGGAGGAATGGGCCCATACATCCGCGAGCATTCCAATAACATGGTCGAATATCCTGAGGGGTTGAAGATATGTATCCTGGAAATTATATGCAGCCTCGAGATCCGCTGATGCGTTTTGGGCAGTAGATGCTCCTGATGTCACATGTCCCGAAAGTGGCTTCATGAGATTTACAGCCTCTTTGGCGTTCTGAAGTGCCGATTGGGGATCAGTGCCTTGTTTTTTTTCCACACCAGAGGGAGCATCCTGAACCTGCGTGACGGCTAGAATTTACAGAAAGAGAGAGCAGCAACTAAAGGTGACATACCTTGATATTAGGAATCGATGAGGCATCTTCACAACCAACGTTCGGCAGAACGGAGTGGGAATCCTTCGAGTGCTGTTGTACGATCACATGAGCCTTGTTCCAGGAAACTCAGGATCCTTGTCGACTCACAGAAATCTTTTTAGTTACATTCTTACCAAGATTCTTAACCTTTCCTAGAAACTGACCAAATTTGCCATGGTGTTTGCCCTGGATGAAGGATGCATGATATCAGAGTTAATGTTTTGAGTGAAATGATAAATGGTCCTCATCAGAAACATACCGAACTTTCACCAGCGGTTGCTTCACTGGATGCGTGGTTTTCAGGAGGATTTTGCCTTGAGTTCCTTGATTGTTTGTGTTCAGTCATCGTTTGAAATAGCTGACAAGTTGACTGGGAGGATCAGTCTGAGCGAAGTCACGGGGGGGGTTAAGTAGTTAGATGAAGAGTGGGTCTTCGCTTCAGCATTTATGTAAACAACGTTGTACCCTTGACCGCAAGCCTCGAGGCAATATTTGCTGCTGTATTGACTGGGCGCCTTGGATTCAGAACTCCGGGACTCGGACAGTCGAAAGAACGACTATCTTCAAGATATTCCTATACCCGTTTGCATCGAGCTTGAGACTGTGAAAAACATCATGCTGATCAGACATGCCGCTGGCCTTGAAGCTTGAAGCTCGATGTGGAGAAAACTACGATCGTATTTGCTACAATTAACGGCCTGGTTTAGGTTACCTACTGTTATCGAAGGACCTCGCCCGCAGCTTGCCACTTGAGCTTGAGCTTGAATATAGCTTGAATTTCGAACTGCGTTGCGAGAATCAAACTATACACTGCATTCTATTATATATGAGTTCAACAAGTCGGTATAAGTATGGTGAGGCTCGAGCGCAAATACAGCGGACTTTGAAAACCAAATGAAATTCATATCAAATGCAAAGCCTGAGCCCAATGTTGCATTAGGTTCATTCATTTAGTATGTCTGGGCCCATTTGATCTTTGGGTGCTCTAGTTGTTATCATATACATGTTGTACTGTACGCAACGAACCACGCTCTGTCTCACTGACCCAGTTGTGTGCTATGTGCAACTGAAGCCAAACAACCCCAAGGACCAAACATGCACCCGCTGCCGCTGCAATTGTCTGTTTGTTCAGTCCAGACTCCACTTCGGGAAGCGCACTGAACAAATACTTCTCACCATTTGTTGCCCTATGATCGTTTCATGTTCTCAAAAATAAGCTACCCGGTCAAACGGCATTCACTCAAACCATCCCGAATTTGAATGCAATACTACGTATACAATAGACCATGAATTAACTGTACACTCAATATTGTGCTCCACGGAGCATCTCTCATCTCCGCAAATCAATTTACTGGAACGAGATCATCGTAATCAAGAGCTGAAACGATTGAATTGATTAACTGTGAGGAACGGAAAAGGCTGGAGACTCACTCCTCGTAACAGTGCTGCCAGTGTGTCCCATGGGCCATGCAGCTCAAATCCAGCTCTGGGCCTCCACGAGGTAACACTAATGCAGTCCGATGATTATATCTAAACGCCTCTCGTGAAGCGGGTGGTACCCAGAATAAGAGCCGACCATTGGGTCCCATCATCCATCCATCGTCTCCCAGAAAGGTTAACGTCGACCTGCAGTCATCATGGGCAGTGCCTGCGAGTAGCTCAGCAGTATCGCGCAGTGCGTGAGTTGAGTTTGATGAGAAGGAAATGAAGTCGTCGTTCGCAGTGTTGGGTGTTGGGACGGCCGCTGCTGAATCTGGGATGTGACTGCCATGCGAGGATGGTGAACAATCTTCTGAGGCGTGGTCCTGTAATGACTTCCCAATCACCACATACCAGACCCGGATAGTCCCATCAAATGAACAAGAAATGATGCGAGTCCCATCCGAAGAAAACAAGACTGAGATGACCGAAGTGGCGTGCCCCCGCAAGGGCTGCCCAATTGGCTGCCCGGTTGCTGCATCCCACAGCCGGACAGTCCCATCATCCGAACCAGAAACGATGCGAGTTCCATCCCACAAGAACGAGACCGATCTGACCAAATCAGTGTGCCCTACTAAGGGCTCACCAACTGGCTGCCCCGTTCCTACATCCCACAGACGAATAGTCTTGTCGCGAGAACCAGAAACGATGCGAGTCCCATCCGGAGAGAACGAGATTGAGTAAACACCCTCAGCGTGCTCCAGTAAGGACTTGCAGACAAGCTTCCCCATCACTGCATCCCACAGCCGGACAGTCCGATCGTGCGAACGAGATGCAACGCGAGTCCCATCGGGAGAGAACAAGACTGATCTGGCCGAATGGGTGTGCCCTTCCAAGGGCCCAACAACTGGTTGCCCCGTTCCTGCATCCCACAGCCGGACTGTCTGATCGTCCAAACCAGAAACGATCTGAGTCTCATCTGGAGAAAACGAGACCGAGAAGACAATACCAGTGTGCCCCAGCAAGGGCTCACCAACTGGCTGTCCTGTAGCTGCATCCCATAGTCGGATAGTTCGATCGTCCGAACCTGTCACGATGCGACTTCCGTCCAACAAGAACGAAACTGACCTAACCCAATCAGTATGCCCCTCCATGGGCTTACCAACTGGCTGCCCTGTAGCTGCATCCCACAATCGGACAGTGCCATCCTCCGAACCAGTCGCGAAGCGGGTCCCATCTGGCGATAGC
>MU177904.1:437099-604384 GCA_016695465.1 Suillus americanus
ATGTTCCATCACTCTAAGTGATGCGAAAGCAAGGTCGTGTTGTACTTTCGACACATCAACGAAGAATTCTCCACTGCATTCACGATCTGTAAGGAAATCGCGGAAGGATGCATGAAGAGGTCGGATTGGGGTAGATGAGTTGGTGGTGCCGCTGAGGAGGGATCCAAGGCCTTTTACTACAACCTCCACTTCGTAACGGTCACGTTCGTCTGGAAAGTGGCATCTCATGGCGTTCAGGGAAACTAAAGGGATGGGTTCAGCTGTACCCAGTATTTGACCCATCACTGAGTGAAAGCTTGCAAGTGCCGTCGAACGCAATTTCTGTGGATGCTGGAAACCCATAGACGTATCCTTGGGAATGATCTGTGTCAAGATGAGGTGATACATCTCATACAACAGCATGCTTCTCTCGGCAGGATCGCGTGACACCACAGTGTCAAAGCAAGCGATTGGTGATGATCCAAGAATAGGCTCTTTGATGTATCTGCAGGCGAGACGCGCCCACTCGAAAAGTCCATCCGCTTTTTCAGCCAGGGTTGTGAATTCTTTGTCCCCAAAGTGCGAGAGCCCTTCCAGCTCCTGTGATACGTAAGTCCGGATATCGCGCTCTGCGGTGGCTGATGGAATCTTGTCCATGGACATTTGTCGGATATGCTGAGCACCTGAAAACTCAGTTTCGATGTCGCGAAGCGGGCGAGAAGTGACGATAATCCGGAAATTGGCTGGAAGTTCAGTGATTCGTTGAGCGCCTAGTTTGCCCGCAAGAAGGCGGAGAAGGCGGAGCCGTGTCTCGACTCCGCCGCTCTCGTCCAGTGCGTCTATCACGATGACAACAGGTCTTACAATCGACCCTGACAGCTTGCCCAGTGGTTTCACGAGAAGTTCGTCCCATTGTTGAACAATATCTGCTGTAGTCTTCAACGAAGTCGCATCCTTGACTGCCTCTGCCAATGCTCGTCTCATCTCCGGATCACGGTCGGCCAGGTCGCGCGCGATGGTGGAAAAAATCTTTTCATGACGACGGTCGGCATCCCGCTGGTGATCAAAGCAGTAACATGAACCGAGCCCTCCCACATCATTGAACCAATTGGCAATCGTGTGGGCTATGGCCGACTGGCCCTTCCCTGCAGGGCCAGATAGCCAGAGCACACGCTGAGCATTGTCTTCAGTGCCATTGACCCAGTCGGTGATCTCGGTGATGATTTCCGTGCGCGTCCCGGGTAGGCATCGTTTCCCAGTATCTCGTCCCGCGCCATCTGCATACGTTATACCGCTGAGATCTAGTGTTTCGCCTGGGGACGTATGAATGGATGTCGAGTCGGAAGCACGTACAAACCCTTACCTGTACGATGGACATAGATGGCTACATCGCGAGTAACTTTCTTCTGGAAGTTGTCCATGAGCTTATCCAACATTCCGCCGTACCCTCGAATTGCAGCATCTGTTTCCCGGCTGATGTTCTTTCCGGCTCTACTCCCTACGACAATAGTAGAACATTGAGACTGTGAAATGTGCAGTGACTTGCAAAGACTCACAAAAGTTCTTGGTCTCCGAATAATCTCTGATAAAATGGGCACATTCAAGGGTCTGCTCAGAAATCTGTCCAAGAATAGTGTGCATCGACAAAATCTGGTGAAGCCTCTTGTCTTCTGTGATGAAGCCGTAAACGTCACCCAACTTCTGGAGAAGACCGAGTATCGCTGTATCGCGATCCGCTTGAGCGAGAATTACCTGCACGAATAAAACAACTGAGAAAAAGATGAGTGAGAGCAAGACCAAACATACTTTTGCGGCCCAAGACAATACGCTCAGGGCCATCTTTGCGTATGGATGTACCTATGGAACGGGATTAGTTCGGTTCTGATTGAGAGATATCGTCTATACCTCAGCAAGTGTCCCGATAACGCTGTCGAATATCCTGAGTGGTTGAAGATATGTATCCTGGAAATTATATGCAGCCTCAAGATCCACTGATACATTTTGGGCAGTAGATGCTCCAGATGTCACATGTCCCGAAAGTGGCTTCATAAGTTTTACAGCCTCTTGGGCGTTCTGGAGTGCTAATTGGGGATCGGCGCCTTGATCCACACCAGAGGGAGCATCCTGAACCTGCGCGACGACTAGAATCTAGAGAAAGACAACAGAAACTAAAAGGTGACCTACCTTGGTATTCGTAATCGATGAGGCACCTTCACAATCAACGTTCGGGAGAACAGGCTCGCAGCTGCGGGAATCCTTCGAGTGCTCCTATATACCACCACGATCCACATAAGCCTTGTTCCAGGAAATTCAGGATCCTTGTCGACTCACAGAAATCTTTTTGGTCGCATGCTTAACCTTGCCTAGAAACTGACGAATTTTGCCACGGCGTCTGCCCTGGACGAAGGATGCATCAGAGACTCTGATCGTTTCGAGTGAAATGATCAGTGGTCCTCATCAGAAACATACCGAACTTTCACCAGCGGTTGCTTCACTGGAAGCGCGGTTGTCAGGAGGAGGATCTTGCCTTGAGTTCCTTGATTGTTTGTGTTCACTCATCGTTGATGTTGATGTTGATGTTGATGTTGACGTGACGGGGGATCAATCTGAGAGAAGACTCGTAGGGTGGATAAGTAGTTAGAAGAAGGGTGGGTCCCCATTTCAGCATTTAGATAGCAAGTCTACAAGCCTCGAGGCAATATTTGCTACTGTATTGACTCTTCGGAACTCCGGGAAATGCAAGAAACTGTCGAAAGAACAACTAACTGCGTGCGCAAATACCAAATAGGGTGTAAACCTCTTACTTCAGTGGCTGTGTCCCAACAATTTCCTGCAACTGCCACTTTCGAGACTAGTCCGACCAGTCGAGGCTCTTCCTGTCATCCACTCGTCATTCAATCCACTGATCATTGGCGATCATGATGTTCTTGTCCATTTCCTCATCAATTTCCGTTTGTTCTTCAAGTTTTACATGTTCTCGCATCCCTCACTGAGTCACGCGCCCGTCTCATACATCATTGCATGCATCATTCTCATGGTGCTCTCGTTGTCATCATATACATATTGTACTGTGCACAATGAACGACGCACTTTTCCGTTGACCCAGTTCTCTCCGCACTTTTAAACCCGTGTGTGCTGTGTGCAACCGAAGACAAGCGACCCCGGAATATCCAAACACGCTCGGGGCCCCTGCTGCTACACTATTCTGTTTCTTGAATCTACTTTGGGAGGCGCATTGAGCAAACTCTTCTCTCCATTCGTTTCGGCATCTCGGATGACTTCATTCGTTGCCTTATGATTGCTTCATGCTCTCAAAAACATGCTATCCAGTCACCTTTCTAACATGACATACGTTCAAACCACCCCAGATTCGAATGTAATGCTACATATACATACAAGAGACCATGAATTAACTGTGCACTGGTTATCGTACTCCACAAAGTGTCTCTGGCACCTCCGCAAATCAATTTACGGGAATAAGATCATCGTAATCAAGAGCTACAAGGATCGAATTGATTAACTGCAAGGAACAGAAAAGGCTGGAGACTCACTCCTCGTAGCAGTGCTGCCAGCGTGTCCCATGTGCCATGCGACTCAAATCCAGATCTGGACCTCCCCTAGGTAACACTAATGCAGTCCGAGGATTATAAAGTAGAGTTCGAGAAGCAGGTTGTACCCAAAATAAGAGCCGACGATTGGGTCCTAACACCCATCCATCGTCTCCCAGAAAGAATGTGTCATCGTCATGGGGGTTGCCTGCGAGTAGCTCAGCAGTGTCGCACAGTGCATGTCCATGTCTCGTCGGGTTTGATGAAAAGGAAATAGAGTCATCGTTTGCAGTGTTGGGTCTGGGGATAACCGCTGTTGGATGTGGGATCCAATTACCATGCGTGAAGTATGCTGAACGGTCTTCTTCAGAGTAATCCTGCAACGACTTCCCAACCGCTGCATGCCAGACCCGGACAGTCCTATCCCATGAACAAGAAACGATTCGAGTCCCATCCTGCGAGAAAGAGACTGAGTTGACCAAGTTGGTGTGCCCCCACAAGGGCTGACCAATGGGCTGCCCGGTTGCTGCATCCCACAATCGGACAGTCTTATCTCCTGAACCAGTCGCAATGCAAGTTCCATCCGGAGAGAACGAGACTGATAAGACATAACTAGTGTGCCACAGCAAGGGCTCACCGAGTGGCCTCCCTGTAACTGCATCCCACAATCGGACAGTCTTATCATCTGAACCTGTCACGATGCGACGCCCGTCTGGCGAGAACGAAACTGACCTAACCCAATCAGCGTGCCCCTTCAAAAGCTTACAGACAGGCTCCCCCATCGTTACATCCCACAACCGGACAGTCGTATCAGCCGAACTAGATGCGACGCGAGTCCCATCCGGAGAGAATGAGACTGATATAATTGGTTGAGTGTGCCCTTGCAAGGGCTCACCAACTGGCTGCCCTGTTCCTGTATCCCACAGCCGGACTGTCTCATCGTTCGAACCAGAAACGATATAAGTCCCATCTGGTGAGAACGACACTGAAGTAACCGTATCAGTGTGCCCCCGTAAGGGTTCACCAACTGGCTGCCGCGTTGCTGCATTCCACAGCCGGATTGTCTTATCTGCAGAACATGTTGCGATGCGAGTCCCATCCGAAGAGAATGTGATCGAGTAAACCCTCTCAGTGTGCCATAGTAAGGGCTTGCCAACCGGCTGCCCTGTCGCTGCATCCAATAACTGGACAGTGCCATCCTCCGAACCAATCGCGATGCGGGTCCCATCCGGCGATAGCGAGACTGAGATAATTGAATTGGTGTGCCCTCGCAAGGGCCCACCAACTGGCTGCCCTGTAGCTGCATTCCACAATCGGACAGTGTTATCTCCAGAGCCAGTCGCGATGCGAGTCCCATCTGGGGAGAACGAGACTGAGAAGACATGACCAGTGTGCCCCAGCAAGGGTTCACCGACTGGCTTCCCTGTAGTTGCATCCCACAGTCGGACAGTGTGATCGTCCGAACCTGTCACAATGCGACTTCCGTCCGGCGAGAACGAAACTGACCTAACGTAGTCAGCATGCCCCTCCAAGGGCTCGCAGACAGGTCTCCCCAACATTGCATCCCACAGCCTGACAGTCGAATCGTCTGAAACAGATGCGATGCGAGTCCCATCCGGAGAGAACGAGACTGATCTGACAAAATCGGTGTGTCCTTCCAACGGCTCACCGACTGGCTGCCCTGTTGCTACTTCCCATAGCCGGATAGTCTTATCTCGTGAACCAGAAACGACGCGAGTCTCATCCGGCGAGAACGACACTGAGGTAACTGAGTCAGTGTGCCCCCGTAATGCTTCACCAATTGGCTGCAGCGTTGCTGCATTCCACAGCCGGACTGTCTTATCGTCCGAACCTGTTACGATGCGGGAACCGTTCGGCGAGAATGATACTGAGTTGATCGACTCAATATGCCCCAATAAGGGCTCACCAATGGGCTGCCGCGTTGCTACATCCCACAGCCGCACAGTCTTATCAAAAGAGCCAGACACGATGAGTGTCCCATCCGGCGAGAAAGAAACTGAGGTAACAGAGGAAGTGTGCCCCCGCAAGGGCTGGCCTACTGGCTGTCCAGTCGCTGCATCCCACAGTCGCACAGTGCAATCCAATGATCCAGTCGCAATGCGAGTCCCATCCGGCGAGAATGAGACCGAGGAAACATGGCTAGTGTGCCCGGTGATCACAGTTTGAACAGCTGTCCAGTTCTTATCACGTCCAGATGCCAGACGGAGAGAATTAGGAAACCGTGCAGAAAATGTTTTGGATAGTGCAGAGTTGACGGGCGAGAATGGCAGTGCTGATACATAGAGATGCGGCGTGCTGTGCAAGATGGTGCCGCTGAAGACTTCGATAAATCTCTGCACGTCCATTGCAGCAGCAGATGCATCTTCGTATCCGGTGTGACCCTGCAATCGCGATCGCGCGTGAGTATGCATGTAATCCGACGCCCAATAAGCATATGCTTACCTTCAACCACTTGGTAATAAGAGGAAGGGCGGGGACTGCATCGCCGAGCGCACCCGTAAGGCCGAGTGCTTCAAGCCAGAACAACAGTCGTTCATGCTCAAAGAATGTTTTTATTTCTTTGGCGAGTTCTGAATCGAAGTGGCTTGGTTGTACGTGGACAGGCCAAAATCGGCAGGCATAGGATAGGTGTGGGGGAATGCATTTTTCAACTCGTTCTCGCAGTCCGGGATCTTCGGAGTTGGGGAGATATGATGATTTTAGATCGCAGATATTGAAGGAGAGTCCATGTTCCATCACTCGAAGTGATGCAAATGCGAGGTCGTGTTGTACTTTTGATACGTCAATGAAAAACACTCCACTGTGCGATTTGTCCGTCAGGAAATCGCGAAAGGATGCATGAAGGGGTCGGATTGGGGTAGATGAATTTGTGGTGCCGCTGAGGAGGGATCCCATATGTCCTACTATGAGCTCCACTTTATAACGCTCATTTTCATCTCGAAAATGGCTCCGCATGACATCCAGGGAATTCAAAGGGAGGGGTTCAGCTGTGCTGAGAATTTGTCCCATCACGGAACGAAATATCGCTAGCTGAGTTTGCTGAAATTCTGGGTTTGTGTGTCTATCCTTTCGCATGATCTCCGTAAGAATGAAGTCATACATATCGTACAACAAGTGCTCCCGTTTGACAGGATCGCGGGACACCATAACATCGAAGGACTGATCGGAGGATAAGCCAGGAGAAGGTGCTTCGATGGATTCGCAAGCAAGACGTGCCCACTCGAAAAGACCTTCAGCTTTCTTGGCGAGGGCTGTAAACTCTTTGTTCCCAAATTGCGAAAGCCCCTTCAGCTTCTTTGACACGTAAGCATAGATATCGCGTTCTGCGACTTCCGGTGGAACGTCGTCCATGGAAATCATTCGAATGTATTGAGCGCCCGCAAACGCATTCTGAATGTCGCGAAGCGGGCGAGAGGTAACGATAAACCGGAAAATCTTTGGAAGCTCCGTGATTTGGGGAACAGCAGAGTTCTGGAGTTTACCAGAAAGAATGCGAAGAAGGTCGGTTCGTGTCTTGGCCGCGCCACTCTCGTCCAGTGCGTCAATCACGATCACAACAGGGCCCACGGTTGACTCTGAGAGCTTCTGTAGTGGTTCCATTAGAAGCTTCTGCCATTGCTGGATGATGTCAGCTGTAGTCTTGAGCGCACTGGCATGCTGAACTGTGTCTGCCAACGCTCGCCTCATCCCTGAATCACGGTCAGCCAGGTCGCGCGCGATGGTAGAAAAGATCTTCTCATGGCGACGGTCGGCTTCTCGATCTCGGTCGAAGCAATAACATGAACCAAGCCCTCCCGCATCGCTGAACCACTTAGCAATTGTGTGGGCAATGGCTGATTTACCCTTGCCTGCTGGACCAGATAGCCACAGCACGCGTGGAACATCGTCTCCAGTGCTGTTGACCCAATCTATGATCCGAGAAAGTATCTCCGTGCCCATCCCTTGCAGGCATTGTTTCCTGGTGTCTAGCCCTGCGTTCGCTGCATAAGTTATACCACTGAGGTCCAGTAGTTCGCCTGAAGAGGGATGAATAGCTGTTGCGTCAGAGGCGAGTACAATCCTTACCTGTATGGTAGGTATAAATAGCTACGTCCCGAGCAACTTGGTCCCGGAAGTTTTGCATGAGCGCATCCAACACATTGCTGTACCGTTGAATTTCGTTATTTGTTTCAGTGAAAATGTCTTTCCCGAGTCTCTTCCCTGTTATAATGGTAGAAGACTGAATATGTGAAACGTGCAACACCTTAAAGACTCACAGAAGCTCCTGGTCTCTGAATAATCCCTGATGAAGCGGGCGCATTCAAGGGTCTGCTGAGAGATCTGTCCGAGGATACTGCGCATCGATGAAATCTGGCCAAGCGTCTCGTCCTGTATTATGAAGCCGTAGACTTGATCTAACTTGTCGACAAGACGAAGCACTGCTTGGTCGCGATCCGATTGAGCGATGACCATCTACATCAATGACTCCTAAGCTGGTGATGGAAACGAGAGGAACCAAACATACTTTTGATGCACAAGACAAGACGCCCAGTGCAATCTTTGCATATGGATGTACCTGTGGAACGGGATTAGTTCGGATCCAACTACTGGAAGAATGGGCCCATACATCCGCGAGCTTTCCAATAACATTGTCAAATATCCTGAGGGGTTGAAGATATGTGTCCTGGAAATTATATGCAGCCTCGAGATCCGCTGATGAATTTTGGGCAGTAGATACTCCAGATGATATTTGTCCCGAAAGTGGCTTCATGAGTTTCATAACCTCTTTGGCGTTTTGAAGTGCCAATTGGGGATCGGCGCTTTGTTCCGCACCAGAGGGAACATCCTGAACCTGTGCGACCAGTAGAGTTTAGAGAGAGCATAAACTAAAAGGTGACCTACCTTGATATCCGGAATCAATGAGGCACCTTCACCATCAACGTTCGGAAGACCAGGGTCGTGGCCGAGGGCATCCTTCGAGTGCTTTTGTACGATCACATGAGCCTTGTTCCAGGGCAGAAATTCAGGATCCTTGTTGACTCACAGAAATCTTTTTAGTGGCATTCTTAACCTTCCCTAGAAACCGACGAATTTTGCCACAGCGTCTGCCCTGGGTAAAGGATGCACCAGAGTTAATGTTTCGAGTGAAATGAGAAGTGGCCCTCATCAGAAACATACCGAACTTTCACCAGCGGTTGCTTCACTGGACGCATGGTTTTCAGGAGGAGTTTGCCTTGAGTCCTTTGATTGATTGCGTTCACTCATCGTTTGAAATGTTGACGTTAACTCGGAGGATCAGCCTGAGCGAAGTAGGGTGGGATAAGTAGTTAGAGGAAGAGTCCCGGCGCAAGGTCCCCATTTCTGAATCAGACATTTATATCACAGGTCATGACTCATACCCGGATTGGCTGTACTAAGCCTAGACCTCAAGCTTCAAGGGCCAAGGCAATATTTGCTGCTGTATTGACTGGGTGGGCGCCTCTTCGGAACTCCGTGAACGGCCATCTTCGATATTCCTATACCCGTCCGAGTCTGTCTAGAGACTATAAAAACTTGAACGCCATGCAGATCGCAGGCACAGTGCTAGTGAGTTATGTAGTTGGCAGTGGCCTTTGAGTGGCCTTGAAGTTGGTCGAGAAAACTACAATCACTGTATTTTCCGCAACCAACGGCCTGGTCTAAGTACAGTCACTTGTCGAAGGACCTCACCCGCAGCTTGCCACTTCTAGTATAAGCTTACATTGAATTTCGAACTGCAGGGTGACTTGCCACTGCTTTCTCGCTGCTATCCGTCGATTTGACGCGGCGTATGCTACTAGTACGCTGCCAAATCACTTTCTTTCCTCAGAATTCAACAAGTCACTTCCTCTCTCTCTGGTTTCCCCTAACTAGATAGACCATAAATGAATGAATCTAGTCGTTTCAGAGCTTCTTTCAAAGAATTGAACTAGATGAAACTAGACCTTGAAGACCCACGACAATGCCCTGATCGACATGATACCGCACCACAGCTCAAGCTCAAGGATGTACCTTTTGCCACACGGTGTCAATGTCTACACATGCAATACCCATCGGAAACTTACAACGAAGTAAAACCTTCGTGTGCTGAAGCCGAGGGCGTGCCAAAGACAGAAGCGACCAACTTTGCCCTCCATCTCCCCAACTATACCCGCTCCCAAGTCCCTCCAACATCAATGGTGCTTCGGCCAACGAAGAACATCCGTTCACTCTCCAAGCATTCCACGAGCCTCTCCCATTCGAAACCAAACACGCCAATGAATTCGGTCCACCTGGGTACATGGACACCCGAGGCGGTAAGCTGGCCGTCATCACAATCATTTTCACTTCGAGCGGAACTTCAGGTCGTGCGTATACCTCTCCACACCCACGTTCGCGAAAATGATTCACTCTGTCCATAGCTATTTCCTCCTCTTAAACGGACCCAAGGAATACGGAGCATACCTTCAAGACTCAAGTTGTCGATCCCGGTCTGTTCCCTGCTGGCCTCAAGCTTCGTGCGCATGAACACCATACGGCAGATTTTTCGACGATGATCTTCAATACTGTTTGGTCGTAGCTGCAATACGACGAGTAGCGGGCTCGACATAGTTGAGCTCTAGCAATGTGAGCGAAAGTATGAACAGAGACTTGGGGTTGTAAACGCAGTAGCCTGTAGGTTGAAGAAAACACCTGGCGGGGTTTGAAACCTATTTCTTCGCTAAATCTATTGCTCGTATTGATGCACCCAGTGAGTCAATGTTGCAAACACAAGTCGTAGTGTCGCTGATAACCGCTACTCATCCTATCTCCATCAGATCGAAAGCTATACATCATGGGATCAGTCTCCCAATTCAAACCCGTGATACAGCCGCACTCACCTAACGGAGGAATTGAGAACAATTGTTCGAATTCAATTCTACAACTATCACAGGCAACCTCCACGGTAACGACACTCGCTTCTTTACCACACGAGAACCGCGTTGCGAGCTGCGATTGCCAGCCGTCTTCGAGTCCTAGCTGCTCGATCTTCTCTTTCTCGGGAAGGAACGCGACAGTGCCCATCAGTGCAATTCGTTGGGGTCGTGTGTTCCAGCTGAGGCTCGTTATGCCCTCAACAGGAGTAGTAACATTCCAAATTTGGATTTCGGTGATGGACCCAGATGAAGTATAGGACTTGTTGGCCGCAAGACCGTCTTCAACAGTGGGAACGATGCTGTCGATATAGCAAGACGTAAATCTGGACCGGCCGAGGTGCCACTGAAAGAACATCGAGTCCTGGAACAATATCAATAACCAAGTCGCTTTAGAGCACGGAGCTCCACTTACACTATCGCTCAACATGACGTGCGAGTCTGAAGGATACACTCGGTCAGGTAAGGCTTTGTTCACCCGTACTATGGCACTTGGAAAGAACACCTTCGGTGCTAGTCACACAGGTTTGTTCAGGACACAGTATGAACAACCATTGAACCTACATACCCTTTTGCTTTTGTTGAGGGTCGCCCAGCAATTCCATGCCTGGAAACTGGTTCGGCTGACGCAACCCTTGGACCTCACGCTTCCTGGAAACAGAGGCAGAGGCAATGCTATACAATGCACACGCACAAATAAATGCGATGACCTGTAATCCTAGCGCTGCCCAAGCAGGTCGTTTAGATGGATGGTCCATAGTGCGGTGCTCAGAGGTGACGTGTTTGCCGGCGAGGAGAATATCATCTTCACCGTCTTCAGGTTGATGATCTAGATCATGCATTCGGAGAGGCGAATACGATGCCATGAAGGTGTGGCGTATCTGAGAATTAATTGTTTGAAACCTCTTCATTCTCAGCAGCAAAACACCCACATAATGGTTTTCTAGACGCTTTAACGCTCTTGGGCACGATTCAGAAGCCTAAGAGGGGCGAATGAGGGTGGCACTCTGGCTGATGACTTGTAAACAATTATATTTATACAGGGTTCATGGAATTCAGGTACTCATTCAATTTCATATATCGAGAACATGTCCAGTGAGGGCAAGTATGGTCCATGCCTACTGAAATCCCGCAGTGACATGTCCCTGTACGCCGGTTCTTTTGATCAAGCCAGCCGAGAAACAATCTGACTGAATTGTTGATCAGAACCAAATTTGAGTTCTCATTATGAATGAACCCTGCTACGCCCTTCCTTCTGTCTAACGGAAGAATACTTTGCCTAAGCAAATACTACGCAAAATCCCCCGGTCTCCATTGAGCAGCCTGTGAATGGAAGAAAGCTTTTCCTAACAAACTAGCATTATACGTTAGACGAAACGATACAAAGTGCCAAAGTGAGTTGTGCAGTTCATTCAAGCTCGTAAATATTAAATGTCCCACCTCTTGCATCGATTGTACATTCAACACCCCGAGTAACTTGACAACCACTTCTATATCATATCTAACTACCATTAAATCCACGTTGTCTTTTGTTTTCGCCGCCATCTCTTTGTTACAGATGGCGGTGCGTCTCCCGTCCTCGATAATCGGAAGTTCTCTTGTATGTCTCAACGTGTCTGTTATCAGCCTTGTCTCAACTAATCTATTCACCTGGTTCGACGACAACGTAGTTGTCGACAAGCACGGTGTTCCTGTCACAGAACGGAAATTCACGTGTGCGTCTCATCACATCTCTTATCCGCACCTTGTCTCATGTATCGTTGACTTAGATTTTGTTGCCGACGGTGACGCTCCCATTCCAGTTACTGAAGATAATTCACTAGTACTAGTTTTGCTTTGAATGATATATCGACGCTCAGGTGTTGATGATCAAGGTATGTCTTCAGTATCACCTTGGAGTTTCGACTCTTTTTCAACAAGTACCGTTGCTACTAGCTTAAGGTTATGAACTCAAGGTTGTCTTGAGCTTTTCGCCTGATACCAGCACCATTCTGGTCGTCGTTCTGCACTATAGATCAATAATAAAAGGTCTCATATCCGAGAGTAGGAGATTTAGAATGTGTTGTAGTGTGTGCTATGAGGTGTTTTGCAACAACAATAGTACTATGCACGTACATACAATATGTAATGTACGATATAGGGTCTTGCCCCCTCGGATAATAAACAATAATTCGAAGAAAAAACACGATCCTTCAAAAGTCCAGCAGTGGGGGGTCTATAGACTACATTTTATGCTGCCCACAATTTACCGCCACTCTGCTTTCCGTCCATGTTGTGTACGGAAATTTCGTCGCTGTTGCCATTTTTCAGCGCACCGGGTCGGGTTTCAGGGAGATCGGTCAACTTAATCGTGGTGGTTTCAACGCCTATCACAGTCGTGCCAAGAGGGTCGCTAAAGTGGCGCCTCCTAGGCTGTGATCCAAAGGTTATGATGGATGCAAATTTAAGTGGTGCTGGCGAGTATGCATCATCTTCTGCGCTCATTCTCAAGAAGAATGCCAGGACCACGTTTAAGTTCGCGACGATCAAGGACACAGAAGTCTAAAAGGCGATCAATAATACTTGCGGTCTGAGCACTGATAGTACTATACCTCGACCATAGCAGCCACTGCCTCCTTTAGCCCTCCATCGGACAAGACGTAATATGCATGGGCAAGACTAACAATGGTGGTGATTGCTGAGGTCGAAAAGATGGCGAGTATCCGGATTTTCTGCGCCTTTGTCAATCTGACTTTATAAATGAGGCGAAACGGGGCCAAGATAAGAATAATGTCTCCGAAAACGTCAGCTGAAATGACAGTCAGGAAATTATTGCATTGTATGGGCTGTTGACCCTCACTGATGATCTGCGCTATTGCAACATTTCTGCCAAGATTGCACTGCGGGCGTGGTTGTGTTTTCCAACCGGGCTCAGATTCACAAGTCCACCACACTTGTGCAAAAAGTACAGCCCATGCAATGACGAAGATCATTGTAGTATATATGAGGGCCTTCCTGAGGGTTCCTGGGATTGTGAGTCGTACAACTGTTAACAGAATTGATATCCTGGAACACCTATCATGGGTGTGTGTGTCAGTTGCGCCGTTTTAACATGCCGCCAGAACCGTACCAGACAATTGCGTAAAAGAATTGGCAGACCCTAGTACCGAAACAGTTTTAATGTCTCCTAAGCATCACGGTATAAGAGAACATACATGTAATACAGTGCTACCCTCGCGGCTTGAGGAAATTTTTCTGGGCGTCTTTAGGAAATGGTATGTATCATACACGACAAAATAAGGCTCACCATAGGCTTGCAGATACAACCAATCAACCACTAATAGGGCGAGAATGAATGTCATGCCGAAGGTTGCCCATAAGTCATCGAGCCACAGACGACCTTGCCGCACACGACAATACAAGCGGAATGATGTGACAATGATCGCCACAAGAGGCAGGACCATGTTTACGACTTGGAACGAGCGTCAATGGCAGAGACGCAGCAAGTCGAGTCGACCAGACTTACCTTCTGTCTGAGCAATGGTGGGGCCCGAGGACGACATCACGCGGTTGTTCTTGCAGATGGATAGGGAGGGCTGTCAAACAGCATATATATGTTTGTGCTTCCGCCCGCCGATGTACGAGGCGGCCTTGCGGCAAATAGAACGGCCAAGGCTTTGAGAAAAGTCAGTTATAGCCAAGTGACGGCATCTTGAAATTGACTGGTTCGGAGGCAACATTAGTAGGCTAAGTGCCAAAATCGCAATTACAGCACATGTGCGGCAACTTGAATGCACTGTTATCATACTAGGAGGTGGTCTATGGTGTTTCAACATTGCCGATCTCATTATCTTGATGTCTCAACGTTAACTCGGGATCATACACGTGCACCTATTATAGCTTTCAAGTTCAAGCTCGTGAGGGCGTAGCTCACTCTTCTTGGTACGGTGCTTTTGCGTGGAAAAATTTTCATTTCTGGAGTCACTTGACACGGAACACATACGGAGGATGCATAGCCTTCTTGAAGAATTGTGGGTTCATCCAATTTTATTCATTGCATGGGCCACGGCGAGTTCAGGGTAGACTAGTAGTGCAGCTCACCAACAGCCCATTGGTGACTGGAACGACTCGTGGGCTTCAAAAAATGTAGAATAGAAGATGACAGTGTAACCTACTTACCGACACGAAGCCTATGCCATTCTCCTCTGGTTCTCGATTTCTTTTAGCGGGCCCCAGTGCGGGCTGTGCTGGAGGGGTATGATTGGACCGAGTACGCACGGTATACGTTATATGAATAATGCAAATAGCCAGTGGCAGCAGTGAACCATAATCATAAATTTGTTTGTTTGGTGTCCGAGCCGGGTATATATACCGTAAACCGTAAAGCGTCCCTTCCTGAATCTGGTGCAATCGGCACCACAGAAGTCGGCACTTCATATTTCTAGCTACTTAAACACAGAATTCTCATCATTCTCTAAGAAAGCTCATACTACGGGGTTCAACGACCACGATTGAAGCAGAATTAAGTGAGATAGTTGAAACTGCCGAAGCCACGCAGAAATAGAAATGACACTCGTGTGCCGTGATGGAGTTTCAGTACTGCACATAGAAGTGCCGAGTTGTGCTGGGTGCAGGCTGTGCAGCAATGTTGGATATTTTATCAGTTCCACGCTAATCAGTATCGAGTTGAGTGACGAGCAGAGGAGGGTGTCGAAGGAAGGAGGGTGGAGTAAATGTATCATATCTCAAAACAAACTTCATCTCGGCTATTCGTACCATACTACCCATTTCTTTTATTTCGCATGCTACAGCTCTTACTCGGAGCACCGCGGCTTAAGAGGTCAGTTCATCCATCTTATGTTTTAAAAATCCACTAAACACCACAAAGGCACTATCGCATTATGCTACTCCAGGATGCTCGTGGTCATGAATCAGACTTGAACCTACGTCCAGACGACCAGTATGTGTAACAGTTTCCTTTGTATAGAAATATAGAAATTCTCTCCAGCTATCGAGTCTCCACGTGCTATTTATAATTGATACAACTGTTGCAGTAGTTGCACAGCTTAGATCTCCCCGCGCGACGGCTTTTGCCTTGGACACCGACCACACACCAAGGAATCTGTGTTAACATCCAGATCTGTCATGACAATGTCTGCCTTCGTGCTGGTGTTTGGAGGCCGTTGGATGATGCTCAGCAACGAATGTGCAAGTTTACGGTGCTGGTTTGTGAGTGATAACTCCAGATGGATATCACAGCACTAAGAGTACGTGTTAAGCAACACACGGTATTTTGCTTATCCATAACTAGAAGCGGTAGTACACAACCTACTTGGTGACAAATGCTAGAACTTCCTCGACAACCTGGCCTTGGAATTCGTAAAATAATGCGTGACCTCCACCCTTGATAACAACAACTTTCTTGTTAATAAAGTGCTGGCTCACTTGTGCCTCGGCGACTGCGTTGTCCAGTTGTTGATCAGCGTCTCCGTATAGATGAAGTAATCTCAATCCCTCCCTCCCCGCAGCCAAAAGAGGTTCCGGATCTTGCTGCCGCGACATAGCGTTCAACACGTCATTGGCATTCAAGTGACTGAATGCTCCAACCCAAAGTAACCGATCGTCCCAGTTCGAAGCGTTACAATCATTGATCGTGGAATCGACAAATTCAATCCTCGCTTTTAGCGCGTCAGCGACGTCCTGCGTAAGGAGTCTTGGATGAAGGTTTTTAAGACACTCTTTCCCCAAGTCCCTTATGATCGCCCCGATGTAAGGGAGCGCGGAAACGTAGATGATGCCTGACACATAGCCTGTGGGACAGTGGGTGCAGACATCCGTCGCAACAGTTCCTATATAAACGAATGTTGTTAGAGGAGGGAATGAATGTCCTCCCACAAGACTCACTTACCCCCTAAACTCCTGCAAATCATCGTCAGTGCTCTGAAAGAATGCAATTAGTCGACTCACCAGCCAAGTAAATAAGGCTTTTGTCGGTTAAATCCCTCGACCACAGCCATGAAATCTGCGGCGAACTTCGGGGAGGAATAATCGCTCTGGTCCGCAGGTCTGCCACTCCTGCCATGACTTCTCATGTCATATCTCACCTGCAACATTTTTAAAATATGGTTTGAAGAACAGTATGGCTCACCTACAAGATAAACTTTGGAAAGCAGCTGATCGTCTTTGAAAAGGTTGTTGAAAACGACTGTGGATGACCCTAAGCCATGAACCAAGATAATGGTTGGACCCTCGAGGTTGCCGACGCCTTCAGCAAAGATTTCGCAACCGTCGGGCGATGTGACAAGCTTGGAAACTTTAGACATTTCGTTAGTGAGAAACGGATGACCATGGTAAGCTATTATATACCATGTGCAAATCAAGCGCTAAACTTATGTTTATCAACGGTGAAGGAAATGGTGTACTATCAGATGATCAAATATGTGATTGCCGAGATGCTGATTCAAAAGATTCGACGCGTCTGCCGCACCGCTCGTCACACGTCAACCATCTTGTTATCACGGTGGACAGGGGCTGGGATGATTTCTCAGAGCGGCACTAGCGACTTTATTGGTTTGATAATATGTTTAGCAAGGCCATCAATCACAGTTCGAGATACTTACCAGTTACTAGCGGGCGGCGATTCAAATTCCCGATTTCTACAAAAGTGCCCAGCTCGCCTAAGCGTGCCCCGCCATGCTGTCCCGGATCTGTGAATGACTAGGACTACTCTGATTACTCACCGTGACGGTACGTGGTGGAAAAACACACCATCCTGCCCAACTCATTAAATTACGTCACGGTAACTGACAGGATTCCAGGAAGCTTCAGTCCTACCACCACTATGATATCCGGTTCTGTGTTCTCCCAGTGTGCAGTCCACAACATGTAGATGGGGGTGATGGCAGGAGAGTATTTCATCGAAGTATGGTGTCGATGATACTTATGCTAGGCAGATATCATCATGTTCCTCGCAAGACTCCGGTGGGATGAGCGAATTCCATAAACTCCTGCTTACATCAGCAAAATGGATTTGGACCGAATGCTTTGCTGGCTTGCACTTGGCTTACACGAAAGTTTTACTGGGTCTGAATCCGACCCTTGGACAAGTCTGGACTATGAACATACTTTTCATCCTTACTCGGAACATGTTCAACCAATTGTGAATTCAAAGTGTCGTTCTAGTAAAAAAACGATGCCTTCCGTGATCCTCCGTCCCACCTCAGTCTTACTTCCTCTCCCTATCGAAAGTGGAGCGTCCGGGTCATAGAGTCCCCTTCGTGGAAGCCTTCGTGATAAGCTTGCTTGGACAGAGCCTTGGTACATCCAAATCTACCTCATCCTCTGCCTCCCAGGTCTATTAAGGACACATCTGCCTGACGTGGAGCTAGTACCATACCAGAATCAACGCGGCTTTCATCTATATACGATGGAACGGAATTTAGTTATAGACAGCACAGCATCGGAGAAGTATATGCGAGTAGCATCCATCTCCATCGCATTTTACGAGTAAGCCTTTGTTTTTCCTGTTGTGTTCCCATAGTTGTCACGGTATTCTGACTGATTATGCTCAGGTATATCCTTACACTCCCTGCAGAATGGCGCTTTTACCGAAGCCAATCGTCAATTTTTCATATGAGGTATGTGTAGGCGAGCATTCACGGACCGCCGCTGACGAGCTCGATTCCTGACAGTCTATCTTGCGTCTTATTTATTCTCATACGGTGTTTTTTGCCTTCATTCTGTCACATGTGGTTTTTTTTGCTCATATCTAATGCAGCTATGTCAGTATCGTTACTATAGTAACCAGCAACTACGGATACTTCTCCTCCCATTTCACCCAACAAGCGTGTCAACAATATTATCTTGTTGCGCCTATTTTCAAAGGTTTGCCTTGCATACGTCCACCCACCAGGACTCTATTGACCATACCGTAGTCGTACAAACCATGATATCACAGGCCATCCTAGGTGTCAGGTGTGTCCTGCAGCTTTTTTGTGGGTCATGAGCCGCACGGACTGAAGCGTCGTATAGGACCTTCGATGTTGCGAGGAGAGATAGGCATATTGGACTCGCCCTACTGCTGATATACCTCTTCTTAGTTTCGGTGGGCTCTTACCACACAACCATGACATTCCTCGCTTATACGTTTTAGGTGGAGTGGTTCACCGATATATTTGGGCGGGCCCGTGAGCTCTGGCCTATATTTTAATCCCAGACTCGCATTGACCATGAAAATCACCAGCTGTTGTTAATGATGTACGTCAGCGTTCCTCCTAACGACATCTTACGCAAACAGCGTTCCTTTTTTAGGGAAAGTAAGCGATTCTTTATCACTAGTGCGAGCCGTTTGTCTGATATCTTCATTTACCGTAGCTGTACCCCAGCAGATGCTGGTAAAACATTGTCAACCTGGTTCTTCTACCTCGCCCCGATGTTGTATGATGTCGTGATGGTGACGATTTCTACCAAGCATCTTCTGCATTATAACCCTTTGAGCAGCAGGTGCGCTTTTGCTCTTCTCCGTCTTTACATTACTAAATCATCGTTGTTAGAGTGGAACGGCTGATACGGGTGTCAGTCCTTCACCCCTGACAGAGTTGATGTACATCGCTCATTGTACTTAGCATGATCTATGATGGCGTTGGATATTTCCTCGTGTTATCCGGCAAGTAACGCTCTCCTTGTGCTAATCATACTTTTGATATCCCCTCAGCGTCGAACGTACTGAACCTCATCCTTTATCATACGACCGATTTCCAGACTCAGGTACGTAGACTCGATTACTCGTGCACCATGGAAACTTGACGATCATGTTGGCTTGCTTCTATCGTTAGTCGGCAGGGTAAGTGTCACACTATTTCACATTGTCTGAAATTCAGACTGTTCAATTGGCATTGTTAGGGCATCGATGGGTTATGCTGTGACCTGGATCATGAGCCAACGGATCCTCATTCATATACGAGGTACGCACCGCTCGAGAGCTCAATGCTATTCCGCTGACCCGAGCCATGTCTATTCGCTCCATTACTCCTGCTCCGCTCACTTCGTGCCCAAAAGAAATGACAGAGCTAGACCCCCGACGCTCGGAAAACGTGGTCATCGCGCGTCCCACACTCACTGCGCGGAAAAAAATGACATTTGGTCTCCGCTCACAGTCCGAATCTAAGAGCCAGTCGAAAAACTCGAAATACTCCAGAGATGCAGAGTTCGCGCCCACATCGCCTCGCAGTGGGAATGATAATGCCATGGAGCTCGGTATACGTGTGCGCGTCGAGCGCTCGGTGATCACAACCCATACGCCTGTGGATGAATCTGATCATTCAAGTTTGTGGGAGACGAAAGGCATTGGCGCGGAACAAGAATTATAACGAAGGAATGCCTGCTACGTGAGATCGGCGAAGCCCATGTACAATATTGACTGCTATAGCAATCTTGGTCTTTCTTACTCGCGAGAAACACCTCTGTTCGGATCAACTTACACAGCTGATACTCCAATCACTAATGCAAAGACAGACTGTATGCTGAGGCGGCGGCATTTAGTTTGGGGGAAGTTGAGCACGTGATCATTTAAGTCGCGCACTGCGGTGCGTATTCTATGTGTTACTCTTGTGTTTGCATCACAATTCACTAGCCGTGTAGGAGTAACTTTCGGATCCGCTCTGTGTGTGTGCGCTTGTTGCTAGCATGCATATTTTTCATGGATTTATGATCCTGCACGTCGCGGCAGTTCTACAGCTTAGATGTGATATGTGACTATCAAATTGAACAAGTATGCAAGTCACATTTCGGAGCAGGACTTCAATAAAAATTGCTACAAGTTTGCTCGCTTTTCGTGTCGTTCTCTCGCAAATCTCGCAAATCAACTGCGCGCTATCACCCCGGAGGCGTCTCCCAACTTTTGACATGTCGGAAGTTTCCCGATCGCATGGCTTTTACTGCAATAAATAATTTTCCTTAGGTTGTCCAAAAACAACCCATCTTGAACACATCGTACATAGAATGGATTCTGCGGACTCAATCTGATGTCCATCGGGGTATATGAATTTGCAGAGGCTGCGTAGGATATCGCCGCAAGTTTCTCTCCTTCTCATTACTTCTCGCACTGTAGACCATTGAAAGGTAGCTGTGAGGTCACTGAGGTGTTTCTGAATGTGATACGAATAAACACCATGTAGAATGCGATCGGGATAATCGGCATCACCTTGTCGAGTTTCAGTAAGATTTTAAAACAGGCATCGACAGTGATAATTACCATGTCTTGCAGAATAAACTGGGTATTGTTATCGGAGACGAAACAGATTAGCATGGCAAGGAGCATCCCAGAATATATGAGAGCAGCATCCACAACCACACGTACAATAGGCATCAAAGTGCCGTTCGTAGCGCGCATTGCAGAGACTTTGCGTTCCATCATCCAGATACGATACGCAAGTAATCCTGGACGAATTCAGGTTGTTATGGACCTCCGAGTCAGCATCGCGTTCTCGCGCGATCATGCTTACCTGACGATATCAAATTGGTTGAAAGTGTTAAGGCATACACGGCCATAACCCATATTCTAGTCTGATCAGTGAAGACATCTCCACCAGTCGCCTGTGAAGCATAGTAGGGCGCAATTAAAGTAGCCGCTTCAATGTGAAATCAGGATGTGCGACTCCCTGAGCACGATAGTAACCTACCTGAGCAGCCGCACCACAGCAGGCTTGGTAGGATGATAATCCCGATAGATCGCCAAACCACGTAACAGCGATAGATCTTTTACCAGAGAAGGCACTCTTTAAGCCCAGAGGTTTCCATTAGGCAAAAGACATTGAACACACCAACACCCCATCCCCAAGCATAATTTGAAAGGCGTATATTATATTCTTGGTGAAAAAAGTTGGCTGGCTGATATCTTGAAAGAACGCTGCTGGTCCACCAGGAAAAGTATTGCGATACTTGACCAATCCATCTTCAAGACGAATGATGTCTACGATAATGTGCTTGAGAAAGAATTCAGCTGATGGCACCGGATACAAGAGCCCAGAAGACTCAAGAGGCTCACCGCGGTACTGAGTATGAACAGCAAGATTGCTACACAAATGATTGGGCGATTGACGTCATGTTTGTAGGTCGATGCCCAAGTGGTACCAATAAACATGAGGACTAAGAAGCCTGAAGAACTTTGGCTTGGTGGGCATGGAATGACTGGTCATCACAATACGCACCGTATAGGATGCATTCCAGCACTGTTGAAATAATAGTTGTGGTATCCATTGGTAATCCTGTTGAACCCATGGTGAAAAAAAACAATGGCTGGGCCCGGGGACAGACGAAGGCCCCATTATATGTGACATCAACCTGTGTTTTATATCAACATAGCTTGTACTTTGATCAGAAGAAACCCAACTTCTTCGTTTTCGTAACATCAAATTCGAGCGTTTTCAGAGTAATTGGATCTGATTGATGACGATCTTCTTCTTCTTCTGAGTCGTTGCGAGCTTTAAATTTATCACGATAATCATATCTGACGCCCTTGAAGAACTTTCGAAAATTGACGATCCTATGGCATGGTGGCGGTTTTCAGTCGGTTGACGGCAGCTATTACTACTGAGTACTAATAATGTTGACCACTAGAGTTTAGGACTACTTACGTTCAAGACAGGGCTATTTCCTCGTAAAGCCTACTAGATGGACCGTGTGCAGCCTCGTCAGGTTTGGTTACTTTGGCTGAATGATCTATGCTTACTAGTATCATAATCATAGGCATCTATGATTATATCTCGTAATCATCATGGGCGCACACTGGTCAGCGGTCACCTTCAAGAAATATATACTAAGTACACAAACCTCATTCGCCCTTGCCGAATCACCGTGGCACCCGAACTGTGTCTATGACTATAATAGCGTCTACTCGCATCAGATCCCCCCTATTATCACCATGATCGGCATACTGAAAAATCAGGATTCCCATCAACATTCCAACGCAGTGAACCTTGGCGGAGTCCGTAGAGACTCGGGCATCGTGCTGCTTCTGATTTCTATTTGCATTTTGATTATAGGGCTATACAGCATGAGATACCGCGTCCACGCTGTGTAGTTGCGTTATGTCTTCTCTTCACGGCTCTTTCCGTCATGCTGTGCTGTTGCGCGTTCTTCCGAGTCATGCTCTTTGCTCAGTACTATGGTGACCTATGCTTCATTTCACAGCGCTCTTCCTACCGATTCTCGAAAGCTGTCTTGATTGTGCATTTCTTCACCCTCTCAACGTTTGAGAACGCGAAGAGACACTGTCTATTTGCAGACACAATGTTAATACAGTATTTTCTGAGTTGCTAATATATTGTCGTAGAGTCGATCGAAGGGGAGTCCTTGTAATTTATAGATGGTTGAAGATGATTTATATGCATGTACTCGGTCTGACGTCTTTGATTCTGTGACCAAACTTGTTTACGTTCCTTATTCTACCTGCCAGAATCATGCCAATTGTAACATGGGTGGATCGGTGGTATATGCACCATTTCAGACCCATACATCATCAACTAAGGAGAGCGGGGGGATTAAAATGCGCCATCCCCACTGCTGCGTCAAGTCCGAATAACCTCTCATTCCTGACCAGGGCGTAACTGAGCTTGTGGAACAAAACGCAACCTCGGGGAATCCGCTGCTGTCTTGAATCATGATATTTCCTGTTGCGTTGCTCAGTGCTCTGCAGGGGTGGGTGCCGGCGACTTGTACTGCCGGCACCACTTGCATTTGTTTGGTTTACCCTTCTATCAATTACATGAGGCGTTTGATAGCGCTGCTGGTGCAGATCGGCACTAAATTTGCTACATGATGTTACTCAAAGACAGTACATTCTCGGTTTCTGCTCTTGGTTGGACTTCTGGCGCAAAACGAAGAACACGAACAGAGCACGAACAAAATTACACGCGACATTGCATCAGTACCTCCTCCACATAGTCCGCCATGATCCTATGAGTCTGTTTGGACGGATGCCTAAGAAAGCGTTACTTCATCAAATATGGTGTGTAAACATTCACTGAACTTACCCATCGAACCAATAGAAATAATGTTCCGGGTCATCGCAAGTGTTGCCATCGATGAAGCAGGCACCCGGGTTTGTGTACCCGAAAGCCTCATAGCCCGGATCAGATCTAAGCACTCCGTCCCAGATGGTCGCAAAATTGGCAAAAGCCAAATTCAATGGAGGATCCTGAGAGCGGAATGCGATGAGACCATCAAAAATTGATTGAAGCCACGCCTCCCCCCATGCGTTATGAGTCCCGCGACCATATGCATCGGTAATGAGGAAATTGCGGGCATTTGTGGGCGGAGAAGCAAGAAGAGCGATCTGGCCTAGCATATCTTGCGCTGCCTCTGGTAGGTGGTTTCCATCCACTGGAAGATATCATTGATCATCATCATTTGATTTGGGTTCATGATTTCAAGTTATTACCAAAGGAGTCCCCCCAGTCGCTATGGCACAGAGTTAGATGGAGATTGCATACATGCTGCAACGCTCACTTAATTCCAAAGAACACCGCGTACAGAGTGGTCTCCGGATCCAGGTTATTGGATTGCTTTAGAAATGTTGTTGCTAAAGAGGTAATTATTCAAATAAGCTTCGTTGTAAGTGAGGAGGGAGCACACTCTGCATGATGAAGTCCCGCGGATATGGGTTGCTAGGCCATAAGCTGATGTTTGTAACAGCGCTTGACCACTGCAAGACGTCAAGATATGAACTGATTATGAGGTAAAACATACGGCATAATCCATGACCCTGGCGCCGATGTCACTGGCAATACCCTCGACCCAAACGGGTCCGTTGGTCGAACGACCGCCCGCTAGGACGTTTGGTGGTATCATCACGGCAGGCTCAAGAGTGCCACCGTCATGCCTCCCGCCATCAGTGAATGAGTCCTGCGTGAATTCATTAGCCAGCTGAAAGGTTGAAGGGAAAACACCTACGAACACCAAACGCAACAATGGTCTTAAATTGAGGAAGATTTAAACCGGCATTGAACTCTGACACTGTGCCGGACAGGGGACCGCATCGGGGACTAACAGCAAGATGAATACCATCATTAGGACCTTGCAGTCCCAAGACAGAGCTTTAGCCTCTACCAAGACGAGAAAGTGAAATCGCATGGAATGCCAGCGAGTCAGACTATGAATTCGGCCTATAACTGCCTCTGGACACATTGGAGAGACGCCGGTAATGGGAATCACAAATATCGAACTGAAACTGCGGAAAGCGAACGAATGGAAAAGAAGGCTCACCAATCAAAGGTACCAGGAAAGTCAAAAGGACCCGAAGTAAGAGCCCCAATACTCCATAAAGTGCAGATATTGGGAACAGCAGGACACTATACATTACTACCTGTTGTGCTGCTTTGCAGCGGCAGTTCGTAAGATGGTGAGAGTATTGATGAAGAGACGCCGGCCGTAACAGGGAACGGTGCTTGGACCATGATCGGGTATAATTAAGTGCGTTTTTAGCGTTGTCATTTTGTAGGCTTCACAAGGATTGATTGCCAGCAGGTACGGTCATTTCAGCCTCGAGAGTCGCTGGCATGATCTAATAGGTTAGGCTGGACTGAGCGTTGAGCAGGTGGAGCCCGGGCCGCTCCCCCCCAGGATAACCTGCTTACTAATTCAATTATGGGAGTAGCTGACACAGCATACTATAAGACATTACAGGAAACTAACGTGAACCAGTTGCTAGTATACTACTGGGGTGTTAAAATTAAAAATAGGGTGGTGGGTGGATGCATATGATCAGCATGGTGCGAGTAAGGACAAACTCGTGGTAGAGAATGTAGGAACCGAACTGAGCAGGATCCGCTCAT
Source organism: Suillus americanus (assembly GCA_016695465.1). Classification (NCBI taxonomy): domain Eukaryota; kingdom Fungi; phylum Basidiomycota; class Agaricomycetes; order Boletales; family Suillaceae; genus Suillus; species Suillus americanus. Next base: position 462,348 of record MU177904.1, read on the forward strand.
GGCACCGGGACATTCCGACAGGCGGCATCTGAACATCACTCTGCATGATGGCTTGGACGTTTTTCTCGATCATCATCATCTTGTGTACTTACACAAATCATCATCACACTCCAGATTCGCCCAAGACTGAAGCCGTAGAATGATCCAGCTGCCCAGCTCGCGCGTATTGATTGAAGCTTCTGCAGTCTGACCTTGGGTTCTTTAGTCTGTTTTAGGTAGAAGGCTACGCACAAGCCACGCAGGAGCCTGCAGGAGCTCCACTTACGTTGCAGATTATCTACTGCGTGGTACGTTATTTATGCTTCTATCAGCTGGAATCAACCTCGAGCTTTCTGATCGATATCGCAACTGTTCGATATCACAAACGCCCGTGTCAGCTGGGCACGTTAGCTAATAGCCAATACCTAACACCTGCATCGCAGCGTGTTGCAACGTGTGGCGACGAGGCAATCATATATGACTAAAATGATTCTCTCCCCGATGGCACCTGTTTTCCTCCCCTCTCAGATCAGTCAAAGCAGCCTTTGCAATACTAGGTGCGTTATGATCGTCACTGGATGCAGGTAATGGATGAGATGCAACCTCTGAGCACAGACGATGAGCCGCGCTCAATTGAAAATACTCTCCCAATTGGCATCGTCGCCTAACGATGTGGCGTCAGGTCTTGCACAATGCATAGAGGCCTTACGTCTCGTTTCCTCCCTGCCGAGATCATCGCCTATCATGGTCGAATATTCAGGTTTGAAGGGTTCTATAATCAAGGCGTTCGGAAGGGAGCACCTCTCACGAGTGCCGTTCAGGGTGAGCCTCGTCTTGTTTCTCGTGCTCGTTCTTCTCCCGAGTCTCGCCAATGCTGATCGACTCATGCAGACTGTGGTCGGGCTTCTCAAAGCCTCCATGGAGCTCCCTGAAGACTCGCGTATTATGCATGCTGCATTCTACCGCGAAGATGGCACAATTGATCCCACAAAGGTACTCATCGACGAGGACTCGTGGAAAGAGCTTGTTCCATATGTGCATACATTGCACATCGAGGACGATCGTCAAGCGCACTCGGTATTTACCACACAAGCCCTGTCATCAGCAACTTCGCAGAGCGCAAGGGCATCGCCCTCCTTAAGTCCAACGTTGACTTCCCCAACACGGAGTCTGAATAGCAACGCAAACACTTTTATCCCCAGCAAAACTACAGTGACTTTGAAATCGCAGGATGGAACAAAGGTCAACCTACAAGCTCTCAGAAAGGGGAGAATCTCCCCGGCATGTATGTGTCTTTCATTTGACATCGGACAGTAAAGCTCATATCAGCCCGTAGCCGTCCAACCAATATCGTCATTGGTGGGTCTAGCAGACACGTAATGTTACAATATTGGGTTGTATGTACATGTCAAAAATTTGCAGATTAGTTAGTTACGATCGTACAATGTGCATGGGATCAGGAACGACATGAGAGATGTGATATTTATGAGAAAGGTTAATACATGCTAGTGAAAGGATCAGAAAATCACTGAGTACCAAGGTATTCAAGAAGTGGTAGCACAGTTTCTAGTTTTGTCCGGAGTGCTGGTATGGGTGGCTTACCATTAACGGCATGTCTTGTCTCCGTGAAGAAAACTGAGACGTACCAAGTACAGGGCAATGATCCGCGATGTCTCTTAATACACCTAACACGGTTCTTAGGGCCTGGACAAGTCCTTCACCGCGTACGGGGATCTGAGTTGGCCAGGCTTTAAAGGCGCGCAGACGTGTAATTTCCGCATGAATCACGAAGGAAGCATTTATCCATATTATCTGGCGAGCAAAAACTGTCAAGAATTCAATACCAAAAGCTCCGCAATTATAACTCACGACGACAGGATCAAAATATTGCAGTGTATTTACGTTCACGCATTGCAGGGCACGCGCTATGAGCACGGCTGCGGTGACGATTTTGGCATTCGATAAGGCATACGTTTCGCGGAAGGGGCTGTGCAACCGGATGGTTGCGAGGGATAGGAGGGATTGCATGCAAAGTGAACGATGAGAAATAAGATGAGGTGACGGAGGACCAAGACTCGATTGCGAGGACGATGGCGATGTCTCAGTTGTCAAAGACGGATTGGACGGTATGGATGCTTGCAGGTGTTGTATGAGTGTGTCGAGTGACGTAAATTGCGCTCGGAATGACTGTGTTTCTTGAACCCGTGAATCTGAAATGCAAGGATGTTAGAAGAACAAAATATGTGCCGACTTTACCTACCTAACGTGTACTGTTCAACCAAATTGTTCACCTCGTCAAGAAGCACGACTACCTTTGCATGGAATGCAAGTGCCGAGTCGGAATCTCCTTTTTCACTCAGTCCATCGACAAGGAACTGTTGTATGATGTCTACTTGAGGTCCGATTCCCCGCCTGCGGCTCGTAAGGTGGATATCTTGATCAGACAAATTGACCTCCTGCATTTGGCCAGGCCAGGGGATGGATACTCTAATAGATCTACCGATGCTAGGCGGAACCCCCAACACAGCGGACATACTCTTTTCCCGAGTGAAGACGTTCCAGAATGCATGTATGGTTTCTGTTTGCTCGATATCGTCAATTGGCTTTTGAAGGGTGGTCCTGAAAGTATCGAACGACATAAACTGCATATCTGCAGGTGTGTTTGGTTCTCCTCCAGGAGAAGAAGAATGAAGTCGGAATGCCAGAACAAGGCTGGCCGCCGCGCCTGAATGGTACCTCGCCTCGACTATCCTTCCGACCCGGAATAAGTAGTATGTGAGCAGGACCTCCGTTTGTAGGACATGCAGTAAATCTCGAGTGCTTGAGCTGCAGGAAGGGATGATATCAGCTAGTTGACCCAAACATCTCGATAGCACTGTCAGTTGGAAGGCTGTCTGCTTCGTTTCCGTGATGTGGAGACATAATAGAATAATGGCGTTTTGCAATGCAATAGGAATACCACGAGAAGGAGCGGTCACAAGCGTGTTGCGCATACGCGGGATATGCAGGAAAAAGCCAAGTTCGTCCGCATAAGGTAAAATTTTATTCAAACTGTTTGCAAAATCACAATTAACAAACTATATGGCTAAACGCACAGGAGAACTAGCTTACGATTCTAGTACAATTTGGCTTGGAGGTTCTTCTTGAGCCCACCAACTGCTCGGGCTGAAGTCACCCCATTGAGCACTAGAGCTCGACGCTAAATAATGATGAGACAGCGTGATTATCGGGTTGTAAACACTTACACGCTGCAGGACTTGATGCAGATGATATCGGCGCAGAAATATAGGAAGGCTGGAAACCAAATGGGACAAAAGAGCCTTGCGGGACGTCGGGAGATGAGTAAGGATGGTGTAGTGCAACCGCGGGCGTAGTGTGCTCGGGATTCTCGAGCTCTTGTATCCGAGCTTGAAGGCGTGTAATTTCTTGTTCCAGCATATGTGTCCGAGGCCGGCCCTGGCCATCCGTATATTCACAGTCATCGGGCCTGTTACCACGGATGCATTGACCACACGTTGGTCGGGTACCATCGCACCTCTAGTAAGACAAGTGAGCAAGTCTCAGATAAAGCGGGTTGCATCTACGAACGACTTTTCGACGTCTGCATGCAATGCACGCTTTACCGCGTTGAAGGCCACCGAGTGGTTGGTTTAGAGTACTACTTGAACCAGACGTAGTCATTGAAGAAGTCCTCGTAGTACATTGGCGGTGCGTCGCCTACCATAGTTATATACATGTCGGTGAGGATATCGTTCCCGCCCGATAAAAGTGTCCGGTTCCGCTTACTAGGCGGTGACGGTGCTCGGTGGCTGAGCTTGCTAGTGCCACCTTGTGTCTGTGCAAGTGTGGAGGATGGTGTGTAAGCAGACGAGCATGTCAACATGATCCAACCCGGGTGAGATGACAAAGGTTCAACGGTGACTTGACTGATTCTCCTTCTATACCATACCAGAAGTTGCTTGACGCTCGGAGGTGAACAGAGTAGTTAATTGGTTGGTGTGAAGAATGTGACTTATTCGGGGAGGTTCCGGTTCACGGGTTCAATCAGTCGCCGAGTGGCCGGATAACAGAATTTGCTTTGCTGACTGAACCAACCGCCCGGCGAGGTAACTCAACGTTGCAACGTTGAGCAGGCAATCGCAGGTGCCGCTGCGCCGACAGTTGCGGTCACGGTGAACGGTTGACATAGGTCACTTGCAATATTCCCAATCTCTGTTTCAACAAGGGTCAATTTCCCAGTCATGATGATATTGTTCAAACTTCGAAGCGAATTGAACGCACCAACAGACCCGAGCGTCAGATATAATATGACCTCTGGGTATTCCCTCTCTCTGGATCTTGTCTAGCGGATCTACTAGCAGTAGTTGGCCATACGTACGTGACCTACAGGTGCCAGCTCTTCCATCAGTCAGTGGTAGATGAAAAGTTATTCAGTCCGCAGGTTAATAACTCATGGTAAGGCCGTGCAGCACTGCAAGGAACATTCTCTTGAATATATTCTCATGCCCGCTGACATAAATGTTGGACGTGATGGCAGTGGTTGCAGTCCTAGATCCTCCTGCGCAACGGCTTTCGCCTGTGACCGTTTCTTCGCCAACTACACCCCGTCATGACAAAATCTGCCTTCGTTCATGCTGATGCCTGGATGATTTCGGCAATGAAACATGCTCAACCAACTCTCCGTAGCGTCACATGATGCTGAGTTGCGAGTGATAGTCAGTCCATATAAGACTTACCCCTAAACTCCTGCAGATTATTTGTAGATACCTTGAAAGGAGTGGGGTTTGTCAACTCACCAGCTGAGTGGCTGCGATACATTCACTCCCGCACCTAATCCAAATCCCGTTTCAGGGTACATTAAACTCAGAACTAGTTTTTTCTGGAAGGACGCTGCGATTGAACGTAAATGTATCGGATGACCGCCAGGTCGCTTAATGTTGACGCAAGTAACCTACAATCTTAACAGACTTTGTTCCCTCTTAAATTTGAATATGCGTCACGGTCTAACGAGGGCCAAACCATTTTTCAAAGCGAACCGGACGATCCTGCTCTAAGACCATAGCCGAATGAAGATGGTCATTCGGGGGAACGTCTCCAGCAACGAAAGTGCAGACCTACGCAAGAGGACCCAGGTAAAACCGATTGTCCAGACCTATTTTACTCCCCTCTGCTCCTTTTTGAGCTGACACCGCAATCCATCGAACTACGCCTTAGGCCAAGGTTGATATGATGTGGTCCGACCCGTGAGCATATTCGTAAAATGTGCCGTAACATATTCTCATGTTTATACCGTTCCGAACTTGAACAGCCACCCGCGCAGTGGCACCGCCCCCGGACGGCCATGAACTCCAGAGATGCTGGTTGCCATGGTGCTGATTAGACATGGCGTCACCGGGGACCTTGCTTACTTTGATGCTCTAGTCAGGGATGACGTATCCCCGCAACTTGGAAATGTCATGCGAAGTGCGTTCCGTTCTTATGCCTCTGGCACAGTTCCTGAATGTGGTGGCATTGTTTGCAGATCTTCTCCCTGTGCCACCGCTTTTGCCGCTTCTTCATCCACTTGGACGTGGTACAAATATAATTTATTGCCGTTATTCATGTATTGGTTTGAGGATGGGCCCACATTTCAAGATGGTAAGGGTTTTCTATTGTAATATATACAATCCGACATCTGAGTTTGTACAATTTCTTTTGTCAAATTGCACTATTCTCGGTATGATTTCTTATCATTGGTCTTGGAAAGCCTGACGCCAGACACACAGGGTTCCTTCCTCCATGGTCAGGAACGCGTTGTGCTACCCAGTGCCTTCCCACACATTCATGACGACTGATCTTCATCACGAAGCACCCTGGGCAGAAAAACAACCAGCGTTGAACTGCCGCGCAGCGACCGCACACCCTCATTTTGCACCTTTCACATATCGCGGTGAGTTTATTCATCCAGCGGGTATCACCGCCCATATCTGTCGAAAAAGGATAAGAGGTGCAGAACAACCTGTCGCAGCGCGGACAACGGATGAAGAGCGGTGTGTTGCGCCTAGATGTCCCATGCCCATTACCCAAATTTTCTGGCGCACACCTTCACTCGTGCATTATGGGCAGATCACATTATGTCCCGATCACCGTTCTCTGCAATAGTTGCTACATGAATGTTGTCGAAGGTGTGTACAAAGAACACTACGAGCCTTAATATGCAGTGATGTTGATATGTCACGTTGTGTCCAAGCAGAATGAGTTACTACTTAGCAGGGACTTTTTCGTCCTTACCTATTATTGCAAAAAAGATCTCGGTCCTTTAGTACGACTGAGATGTGAGTACTTCGAATATGTTTCCTACCTTCAGTTCTGACTCCCCGTAGATGCACATTTTTGTTGCAAATATTAAAAGAAAAACCGATATTGGAGACTTGGCAAAGCTGTTCAAATTGCAAAAAAGCCGGCCAGAACAGCTTTGCGCGTCTACAATGCGTGGCGGCACTGTCCCACACCGCCACTGTTTGGATACTCGTAAAACAAGGTGATTTGATCACACTAGTGGGGGCTGTGTTATGTAATCGATCTCACTGAGCGCTAGTGCAGATATGATATCAAGTGATCCAAGATTTAGGGATTAATCGATCAGGCCTCGGGCTGGAATTGATATGTGGCGCGACCGAGCGCGTGCAGCGAGTAATATCTGTATGCTGATATTAATTGGGCGCATTAGGGCGTTTTTTTGCTAAGAGATTTATCAATAATTTTATTAACTTGTGGGCCGTCGATTTATACTTAACTAGAACAATTGGAGCCCGGGGAAATGACTTGGAACTTGCCGAACTCTGGAGTGACCAGCTAGAATTTAATACCCATGTGTTACGCAGTTAATACTTGTACTGCGCCGAGTGGGGCGCCGTGAAAAACCCAAAAGTCACTTGGCAAAGACTCCCTAATTTGGAATAAGACCTTGTCTCACAGATCTAATTTCAAAGTTTGAACGCCCATGCATCATGGATCATGGCCGCCCCAGTTTGAGAAAGAACTTAACAGTCAAGTAATTGCGGCAACTTCTAATTAAAATAGGTGTAGTGCACTATTATCAGGCGTGGAGGCCGCACTCAATTGATGCAAGATTCGCAGCACATATGCGGCAATGCTGGACCCTTAGGAATTACTATCAGTGGCTAAGTTCCATCACACATGCTCCAGACGAGCCATCTGATCCGCCGATCCGATACAATTATACTGCGATGCATTATTTATCCATTAACTCCCACACAGGTGGTGCGACCGACAAACTGATGACACTGCTACTAGTATACACGGCAGTTTCACAGCGATTTTTGCACAGGTAAGTTTAGTACATAACGGTATTTAAAAGCTCCTCGCACAATTGTCTCGACCCAAACTCATTCCAACATTATGACCTATGTAAGCTCCTTTGCCAACTCCAAAGATTTTGAACTCACGATTACGTTCACTAGCCTTCGGAAAACTCTTGCCAGTCTAAACCACACGGTGATGACCAGACACATGCGGCAGTTGCAAAATCTCTATATTTGCTCCCAACCGATGAACAAGAGCGCAAAAGGTTAGATTATAGCTCGACTTGAATGAAAATTAACAACTCTGAACATAACTAATAGACTGGAAGTTCAACACGAAGTCCTTCGAAACGCATTCGGGGGCCGTATTGTCTTCGCTCCAATTGAACTGCATGCAGGAGACAAAGTACTCGACAATGGAGCTGGCTCAGGTTTGTGATAATCAGAAATTTTGTTCCTTGATCTGACCGTTGGATCACTCATACCTTAGCGACCTGGCTCCTTGACTGCTATAACGCCAATAAGGATGCTACCTTCTGTGGCATCGATTTGAAGACGAACATTTTTCCAGAGCTCGATGATGTACAAAAGCAGCGTATACATTTGGGAGCAGGGGACATTTTACAGCTACCGAACGATTGGACCAGCAATTTTCAGCTAGTGAACCAGCGACTCCTTATCGCAGCGTTATCCAAAGAGAATTGGAACACAGTCGTGGACGAGATTTTCCGTGTCCTTGCTCCAGGAGGCTGGGTGCAACTCGTTGAAGCTAGTCATTGCGTAGCTGGAGAGGCAACGCAAAGGCATTTCTCGATGCTTCAGGATCTCTTTGTCAAAAGAGGTCTATTACTCAACTGCGTCGAGCATATTCCGAATGTCCTCAAAAGCACTGGGTTTGACAAAATCACGACACAGCGTCTTGAAATTAGCCTTGGGGGCGGGGAGGACGAAGACGGGATGAAAGCTAAAGCTCGGGAGAGCTTTGTTGGTGTCTACAAGGGAATGCAAGCTCCAGTAGTGAAGATGGGAATTCGAACGGAGGGAGAATTCAAGGAGTTGGTGGAAGATCTAGAACGGGAGTGGGAGAGCAATGCTCAGTCAAAGGTTATCTTCTACGCCTTTACAGCTCAGAAACCGACCGTGTCAGCTTGATGCTTCGGTTTCAACAATGGGTCGTTTTATATACCATATATTCTTATTACATAGTAGAACACATGTACTGCATGGCAGTGTCACATGAGATATAATGATGAAATACAATGTTGAAACATGCGCCACGAAAGTATTCAGCAAGTAAAATGAATGATTAGGTCAAAGTCCAACAGTATGAAATGGATGGCTTTCCGTCTAAGTCGTGAGTCATTATGGTGGGCCTGAGGACACCACGCATTATCTGATGAAGTGGGTTGGGCAAACATATATAGAATCATGTTTCTGATGACTAGGTAGCCACAGGCATGTGCTGGCTCAATCTGTAGTTCTGGATAGAACGAAGTCATGCCGTTTGATAAAGCCGGCTATAGCAAAGTCGAGTCATCTTGAAATTAAAACAAGTGCTGAACCAGATCGATCGAACGCGACTGTCCTAATAGATAGTGCTGCAACTGCAGTACGTGTGCGATGGTAGTATCTGGATCAGATAGGATCAACGTATAGTCCATGTATCTGGAATAGCGCCTTCAGAATTCGAACATGGAAATAATAATGAGAGCGTGGAACACTTTCTTGGCGAGTCATCATGTTGAACCATTCATGCAGAAACTATTCACAAGTTGTCATTCTCAATATTCATATTGTGAGAACACTCACATAGAATACTGACGTTCTCGTGTAAGATACAAGCCTTGCATGTGTTCGGCAGCCTTATTAAATAATTGTAACTTCATCCATTGCATGGTGAGCGAGCTCACCATTTACAATCCACTTGCGACTGATATTTACCGCATGGAGTAAAGCGGAGCTATTGCAGACAAGCCACAAGCATAAGCCTGTACCCTCGTCATTTTGCCTGATCGATATGAGAAAGTTTAGTACCAGGGCTGAGAATTCAAATATTCACAAGAATGTGGAAGCGGGTTGTTCGGGGGGCGCCCGCCACTCACGAGTCACGAGTAGTATACATTTCTAGAAACACAAAATTCTCAACGTATATCATTTACTCTCTCTTATACAATTATGAGGCATGAACTGCGCATGAACGACCACGATTGAGGCAGAATTAAGTGCGAAAGTCACACACCTGCCGATACGTGCCGTGACGGAGTTTCAATGCCGTCAATTTGGAAGTGCCGCAGCGCTGCCGGATATTTTTTACGCTGATCCAGGAGATCTCCACGTCCTATAATAATTCATCTATAGCAGTCCCATCGCATCATCATCGAACTTACATAGACAACCAAGTCATCCACACAATGCATCGTACTACATGGCGCTACATCCCCCTCAAAATTTAGCACTAATAGTGACCCTCGTACTTTGTAACTTAGTAGACATATCTACTAGTAAATGGTAAACATTGTACTTGCTCGCTTACGCTGAATACTGACTAAACTCGTGCTCTTGCTTGACTGCCTAGTTCACTTTGAAACTGGCCATACTGTCATGACCTACAGTGACATTTGCGTGACTGCCGACTTCTGTGGGCTGCCAATTGCAGGATAGCACATCTTTTTTCAACTTCCCGGCGGGGTTTGTCGTCTCCTCGGCCTTTGCTAGTAGTATTATCCCGACGCCCGACTCTCGCGGACCACGGACGGTTAACGGCTAAAACGCTGACCTTGAAAAGTCAACGCGGTGCGCAAACTCGTGGTTTGCAAGTTGCCAGGGCTACCTTCTGCCATCTTCCAAGTTTCCTCCCAAATAACTTCACTTGGTCAGTATTAGTATCCAGACTCCTCAATTTCTTTCTAAAATACATTACGGTGTGTTGCATATGAAACGCAGAGCAAAGTGCCTGTGCAAGCCTGACCAACGGCGGCCCATCATAAATTTTGATCCCGATCCGGTTAACATAATGTATCCCTAGTTTGTAGGTGCGTGCAAGCTAAGACCTCTTTCAGGGCGGCCTGTCATATTGTATATTAATACACATCTTTTCGCAATGTCAATCAAGCTACTGACCGATGTCCATGATGGGCCGCCATGAATTAGATGACCTCCAAACCTCCCTAAACAATGCGCTAAACAGTTTGCGCGTCGCAATGGACGAGTCGATGCTGTCGCCTTTGTCTTCACAGTATGGAATCGCCATGCACCCTTTAGATGGCCTAGACCAGCCTACGCCAGTTGGTGTATACAAAGCTCGCCAAGCAGCACTAGGTATGTTCGAGTGCAACAGGATCAACCACGTACTGATTCTGCCCTTCTAGCATGCGTTGTAAGTTATTCGGCATACTCTTGCTGTGAGATATGCGGATTTATGTATTCAGGCAGAGCTCAAGAATCTTCTGCAACATCCTTTTGAGAAAGCCGCTGAGAGCACCTTCGCCATGTACGATTTCGCTACCGTTCAAGTCTTTGTTGAACATGGCATTGTGGACCGCATGGCAAAGGAGCCCTCTGGTATCTCTGTCAAAACTCTTCAGTCAGAACTGAACCTCGACTCCCATAAGCTTACCACAGTATTACGCCATCTCTCAGCATGTGGTTGGATTCGAGAGACTCAGGATGGCATTTTTGCCATGAATCGCTCCTCTCGCATTTTACTACAAGGCCAGAGGGGCCGTGCATTGATATCGTAGGATTTTTTTGCATACCGGTTTCGCATGACTAATCTTATCGCAGGGTTCCCGGTAACATGAAGATCGCAGAGGCTCTTCCTCGATGGTTGACACATCCCGAGTTCAGGTTCTCTAAGTCTCCAGAACATACCGCATTTCAGCTCGCGAATGATACTACGAAGCCATTCTTCGAATGGGTGAAAAATGACAGAAATTATCTCGATCGTTTTGCGGCTTGTGTTGAGGTTTGCATCCTCTGCCTCTGACTGGTGATACTATACTTATAATCGTTAGGCGCTCGGCGAATATGTAACCCCGGGAATCTTATCGGACTACCCATGGCAAACGTGCTTGAAATCAACTATTGTTGATTGCGGGGGAGGTACAGGAAGCCTAGCTATCGCCCTCGCTAATAAGTCAGTACAAAACTGTCAAGAAGCAACGCAACTGACATATATCAAGATTCCCTGTCCTCCGTCTTGTTATCCAGGAGAGGGAGGAGATGGTCGAGCTGGCTGAAGCTAACATCAAGGCCCATTTAGACGCCAACTCAGTTCCTGGTACAGTAGTTGCCGAAGCACACGACTTGTTCTCTGCTCAACCGCGCACTGGAGATAACTATACATTCATGCTACGACATGTTCTGTGCGCTACACCTTCATCATGATCCTGTGTGATCCACTGACGTTCTTTGATAGACACAACTGGCCCGAGACTCAAGCTGTAAGTTTTTTCACCACCGACATCGAGTCTTAGTTGACGTTTCCAGGTGAGCATCCTAGAGAAACTCGCTGCTGCTGCAGGACCAAAGGTTCGTCCTTGAGATCACTTTGTAGTCCCGAGAGCACGTTAAATATCTTTCCAGTCCAAGATCCTGATCATCGAGAGAATTTCTGGGCACTATCCCGACACTCACATCCAGCTTGAACATGACCCAGCGAACTCAACTGATATTACAACCTCTGCTTCCCTCATAACCGAGCAAACTCTTCTCAATTCCTCGTCCCGCATGCCGCACGCACTCGCTTTGCACCTCTTGTGTATTTTAAATTGTCATGAAAGAACACTGGTGCGCGTGCTTCGGCTTGGCATGAACTTCGCTCACCATTCTTTCAGGATCAGTGGCAGACTATAATTTCTCGGGCTGGTCTTGTCGTCACAGGGCTGTACAAGCTTAGGGCTTACGTGTCTGTCATAGAGTGTCGCGTTATTCACACTTAGACGAGAGTCGAGATGGCCTCATGTCTATGTTGATAGTGTTGTCCGCTATAATATGCAAATTGGCGCTGAGGTTACCGAGCGGTACGTATCGAACTATAGGTTGGCACCGCCTGGACCGGCCGTACCGTAACCTAAATTGCCTTCGGAGCTGACAGTGAGCAAGAATAACCACGCTCTCTTGTGGCCTGATACCTGCCGATACCCGTATGTCGATGCTTGTTTCTGCGTGTCTTTGCGTGCTTCAAAGTTATCCGCAGCGTATGTTGATATGCTTTGATTGTCCTGTAATTTGCAATTAACCGTTGAGATCACGCATTATCCCCGTTACCCAGTACTCAAACCGCAAGATCCAGATATAGATTGATCATTTCTCCATGAGGTGAGCCGCGGCTGTGGAAGATCATCCAGCCTGTGCGAATTTCACTCGTGTCAAGTTAGTGGCGTTCTTGCATGTGATGGCCTCTGATGCAGATGGATCTTATCAGTCGGTAAATTTTCTTGGCCTTTTTGCTGTGATCCTCTAATTTGAGTTTTGCAGCGGATGTCATTGCAGATGAAAATTCTTGGGCGTTCGCGTACATGGCAGAAAAATATTTTATCCGCCATTTCTTATCACCCCTCTATAATCCACGTTCACTTTTGCCCTCGTCAAGGTGGCATGTGCTCTCAGTCTCGTCATCAATTTTCCAGCCTTCTCCTTAGTATATCGTGTGTGCTCAAAGGATATGTATATTCCATCCCCCTCAGTCATTCATAAGTCCTTATGGACGTCGCATTGCAATCCAGTAATACGAACGCCGATCTGTGCAAGAGGGGACTACGATAGCTAAGCGGGAGTAAATCCCCGCGTACTAGCATAGGCTTATGTCCGACATAGGGTCTTCGGCCCCAAAGGACAATAGATCTGACTTAAAAAACCATGGAACAGACTGGACTCCCCAACGGGGCCGAACAATGAGAACAAATGTTTTTTTGTAAAAAATATATATTGTCCTTCAGGATCGTACTGGACCCTATGTTGGACATAGCCTAGGCTAGAGAACAAATATCATACCTAGTACTAGTAGGGCAATTAATATAATATATTGGTGCTGACACGGCGCCGCCACCAGGCCCACTCGAGGGATCATCGGAATGTTTGTCAACATGGCGTGCATCTGGAACAAAGACACTGCAATATTGTTACAACTCAATCGAGACTAGCTGTGGTGTTAATCAGTTTATGCCGCCGAGCGGCGACAAGGTGGCGCCCTCGTCATTGTATGTAGCCAATCGGATCCGTGTTTCGAAGAAGGCGCCGTGTTAATCGAAACTACCCGCTTAAAGCAAGCTTCAAGTAACTTTGTGTTCGGCTACGAACGTTAGTGCTACTAATGACCGAATTTTAAATTGAGCAGTCTTCCAAGTTCCTTAGCAGACTATATACAGTCGTTCCTTTAATACCAAGTATACTTATGTTGTTGAATTCGACTCTCAGTTATGTAAATCAAAGAGACAAGTTTGAATGGGGATTGAATTTGTAACATTAAGCGGAAAAAATCATTGAAGTACTACAAGCTCTATACTTCTGTCGTCGTATCAGCGAATAACCGATTTGTCATGATATGTCCATTACAGCTCTGCAATTGCTAGCAGCGCCTGACTTACGCAGTCTCCAAACCCAATTTGCCTCGTTCTAAGACGGCTTTGAAACCAAAGTGTTCCTCCACACCGAAGTTTTCTGTGGGGTTGTACATCGTATGGATGGGCTTTCGCGCGTTGATCTCGCTCAAAACGTGCTTAGCTTCCTCATCAGCATGTCCGAGCAAGCGATCGATGTCGCTCTCTGTCATGACGGGTGCGTCTGGGGATGTCAGAGAAGGGTCCAATCTATTCAAAGTTTACTATGGGATAATTTAGTTCAGTCGACAAGTGACCCTTACCTAGCTTTGACTGCAGAATGCATCTCGGGATCAGTTGGTGCGAATAGATGACGACAAAAGTCCATAGTTTTCTGTTAATCGGATTGAGGATGTTGTGGAAGATAATCGCAGAACATACGTACTTGGAGTTCGTCTTCTGTTAAGGTCTTACCAACATCTGCTGTTCCTTGTATCACTGCACTCGAGTATCAGAATTTCCAGTGATAGAAAATATATTGGTTCTCACCTGGCCTGATGAGATCAAAGGCTCTGTCAAAATTGTCCTCATCCACATCACTCATCACCGGCATAGCTTGATTCCGTATCTGTTTGTAGGTGCCAAGGACGACGAGAAGAAACCTACGCATGCATTGCGTTAGAACTTAGTTGCCATCACTCCAGCAACTGAATTCACATGCCTGGTATATGAGACGGCAATCTTTGAGGTGTGCCAACGTTGTGCATTTCCTTCACTGCAGAGTCCTCGAATCGACGCAGCGATCGTGAGAGCAGCCGAAAGTCCTCCTGTGAAAGCCAGATGGATGCCAGAGGAGAAGAATGGGTCAATGAACGCTTATTAATTGTCAATTGCGAGTACCACAAAACATTCAAAAAAATACCTCCAGAATCCCCCGCCAGCCGGAAGTGATCTCCGGCATAAGAGGAGGCCGAGTAGCTAAAATCGCTTGCAGATTTCACAGCTTCCGGTGTGCCATCGTTTCGAAGAGTGGCCTTTCCTATCAATTTGAGGACTGCAGGGGCTCTGCTCAAAAGTTCTTCCTTATAATGAGCCAGAAGATTTGAGCCGGATCCTCCTGGGGCCCCACGGTAAGCTTTCTTCTTACGATTGCTTGACTCTTGATCCATCACAATTCCCACAGATGTAGATCCATCGTGAAGAGGAATGAACCAAGCCCATCCAGACTCGTCTGCAAACATTAAGCTTGCTCAAGCCCTTTGAGTTGTTTTCATACCTTCAAGTGCTTGGACAAAGATAGCATTTTGGCGAGTGGTACCCGGCATGTAAGACTCGGTTCCTTCCCAGTATCCCCAACATGCAACATTGTGGAGGGCCTGATTATAGCGTCTATTCTTGAGATACTTTGTGGACATGATCCCGTTCCTTCCTGACGCATCGACTAGGTAGCTGAAAGAGATACGGCCCTCTATTCCAGTGCTGGCATTCTTCCAGTTGGCTGAAACAGGTCTTTCGCCCTCGAACTGAAATTCAGTAACTCTTGTGTTGTCGAACACATTTGCGCCACTCTTCGAGGCATGACTCAGTAGCAAATCGTCAAATTCCGATCGAATCTGCAAAACGATGAGACTGTAATCATATCTCCAAGATATTACATACCACGTTCCAAGATGCATTGTTTGGGTCTAGCGCAACGAAATCTGTATCTGGAACGAACAATCAAGATTAATATGACGATGTATTAGGGTAACTATGGCTCACATCCTTCTCGCTTGAACTGGTTCAACTTGACTGCAGCTCCAGGCTATAAGAGGGTAATTGTGTAATGTACTCCGACGCATTGAAGACTATCCAAACCTTAAGTGTGAATCCATAGTTCATGACAGATTCCTCCGCATCAATAAATGCCAGGAAGGAGCGGACCGACGGGAGCAAGCTCTCGCCAATATGATATCTGGTGCGATTACTATGTATTAGTGACTCTGTATGCCGATGGCATATATAATATGTGCTGACCGAGGGAACTTCGCAGCTTCAAGAAGAGTGACTTGAAAGCCTTCTCGAGCCAAAGCAGCAGCTGCATAGCTTCCGGCGGGCCCGCCACCGACAACAAGTATTTGAGTTGAGGTTGGCTAGCCAGTATTTCAGCCAAATTCACTGTAGAATCGATATCAGTCGCTTACAAGTGTTTGAATGGCCATTCCGTCAAAAGGGATTTTGTATGAAAGGGGCAAGTTGCAATACCTTTATATATGGCATCCACCGAAAACTGTGTATCGTTAATAGCGCAGTGTGATAAGACCCCCATCCCAAGAGAAACCCGAATCATCTCAACTGAGAGAAAGCCAGTTAACTTTGCCACCACGTGGGTTGGGCGGTTGAGCCAAACATCATTTGATCATAATTGATGAACAATGTCCTGCAGCAGATAGGTTGTCACGGGACTGCATGAGAGTGCGATGGAATAATCTATATTGTTGCTGTACAACCACTTGAATAAAACAAGTAACGTCGGAGAACCTCAACGTGGGACCGCCCAGTATCACCGTGACTATCCGGGACCCTTCCGGCGCAATCGGCACTCCACGGCTCATCACTTTCACAAAACTCATATTTCTAGCTACTTACGGCCGTTTGTATTAGAACGCTAGGCCAATCGTCAAAAATAAAACAGGGCGGCGCTGAACTGCGGTGTCCGATCAGTCACCACGAACTGACGTCTTATAGTGGAGCGATTGGGACTTGGTTTGACTTTTTGCCGACTTACGTTTTCTCTCTCTATATATTATACGAGCTTGAATCGATGAGGCAAAATTGAGTGAGATAGTCGAAGTCACCGCACCGTGACGGAGTTTCAATATCCTGCGTGTGCACCGCTGCTGCCCGTAGTACAATAAAACGGAAACACCCGCATTGTAAGCACACTCCCACACTCAGCACTCGGTACTCAAGTACTCAGTACTCATAACCCAAACCTTACATTTTTGTAGCCACTGGATTCCGCGTTCGTGGTTGTGCTATCACAATCAGAATCCCTCAGAAAGGAGACCAAGCAGTATTGGTATTAGTATGGGTAGCCCGAGTGGGAATACAAAAGATCTGCTCGAAAATATCCAATCCATCATATCACATGGTGTCGAAACGTATCAAAATCAAGGGCGGGGAACCCGGCAAGAGCGGCCACCGTATTTAGCGGATTGAAGTCTTTTGGGGAAGTTCAAGTTCCGCCACTTTCGCGCCTAGTCACTGTTTAGACCGAGGCAAAGTCGATGCTAATAACATAGCTCGCTTTTGTTTCTTGTCTTCAAGGGTCGAACATCCCTACATGTAGCCCCAGATTAGCATGCACACAATCGGTCGTATCGTGTGTATGTGCTCTATCATATTAATTATGCAACGCGTGCTTTCAGCTCGGCCATCAAGCGTTCTGATCAGGTCCTTGAGCCTACCATACTGGTACTAGTTTTTGTTCGTTTGATCAGCGTTTGTTGTCCGTTGGGGCGATGTCCTATGGTAGACAAAACTGGTAAGTGCACGTCTGCCGGGAACCTTTGGATAACCTATGTAAATAAACATAGTAGGCACCAATATGAAAATCCAGTGTGGCGATAAGTAGCAAGAGCGTGAAGCTACTGGGCTACTTGGAAGCTTTTATTACTGCAACTGCCAACATTTTATTCAATCACGACTCACTTATAAATCCTAAACTGAGTACCAGCAGAAAGGTAATACCGGGCCGCTGTGTACGTGTTAAACCAGATGATTAAGATTTTTTGGATCTTTGGTTATTGTCCGCTGGGGCCAAGCCCTATGGTAGATACTACCAGATGTCCGGGATAAGCATGTTCGAAATGTGACAAGTACCACAGTCCTGGCGGCGTTTAAGTGGCACTATTAAATAAACGTGAGGCGAGCGGGAAACTGAGTTAGGATAGAGCACAAACACACGATGGAAAGGAGCGCGCCGAAGACACAGGGATAAATCTATAAGAAGATACCAAAAACACAGTGCGGTTTTTCCGAGCACGATCATTTAGCCTGACAACTACTTGAAGGGGAGTGAGCGGACTCACTCTCACTCTCAGGGCGCCTGCCGCATGATTGCCGAATGCTCGGCGTCTTGTTTGTCCAAATCTGTCAGAACCGCATTTTCCTCGGATGTCAATGACGAGTCTGTCGTCATCGACTGCCAATTGACCTCGAGCAAGGAAGCTGGCGACTGTAGGAGCTTGCTGACCATATATGGATGGTAGGAACTTTCGTTAGGAGGCGCACGCGCAGCAACTTGAAGTACTCCATATTCCGGGAGCCGATCAACCCATGGTCACAAGATGATTGACGACAGAGTCCGGGTTGACCACGGCCGCTTCCTCGAGTGACTGGAAATACAGGAGTCTGTCCCTTTACCTAGCCTTCGAGATTGGCAATTTTCTTCCATGGTTAAACGAAGTTTGGTTGGCCTCTAGAAACATGGACTTTTAAGTTTTGAGTCAAGCTTCGGGCACCCGCTTTGTCTTGTCCAGCCTGTGTGCACTTTCACTTTCCCTACTAAAAAAAAGTTGTTACAACTTTCCTCGAGCTAAGTATAGCGTTCGCACCGGTTTCTCTTCGCGCTTCCTCTACCTTCCGCTCGGGGCATTTAATGAAATGAAATAGATTCGGGAGGAGAAGAACAACACCATAGGCCTTTATGTTGCTGATCAGACCGAAGCTCAAAACCTTGTCACGATGTACGGAATAGTATCGTTGGAGCAGGGCCAGCGGCCTAAGCCCAGAGCAAGGCAGACAAGCCGAGATGATGGTCAATACTAGCTACGAACATGAGTCTATGATGCTGACTAAGCTGTGGAAATGGCCGACAGGCCCAAAGTTTGGTGCGTAGCCTAGCTCCTGCCCTTGGGGCCCCAGGCCGGTCCATCGTGGTGTTAAAATTCCCCTTTACCAAGTACAACACCCTCAGAGCCCTAGTGTCTTCACCTGCCAGACTAGCAGATACACTGATACTGGCAATCATAACATAACATACAGAAATGATATGTAGCTATCTAGAGACCAGGCTAACGAATTCACTGGATATTTGTGAATGAGCGGTAGATGTTTACCGGTCGCTGTCGAGATGCGAACCGTGTCATTGAATGACCATATTCAACATCATCAGCAAGACTCGAGCTGAACTTAACTCGAACATGCGAATGAAGGAATATAAATCTGACCAACGATGAGAAATCGGAGGGATCGTACTACCGATGCCCTGCCATTGTGCGGTGCGATGCAAGGGATGAAGGGGTTCAGTCGAGAATTGCCCAAGGCCTTCTTCAGAGACTGATGTGTATTATGGGAAATCGTAGCACAAGAGGTCAAGATATAAAAACCAGGGTTCATCACAACACAGGCGTCCTCGGGGTTCCATTGTGCCGCAGAGGCGACCGTGACCTTTCAGGAGATGCATATGGTGGTGAAACAGGTGTGGTGAAAAACACTGGTCGCGGCTGCGCCTCTAATCCACTTCCAGGAGATGGAATCCCAGAAGGATAGACAAATAACGGCTGCGCCACATACGCTGGGTATAATGGCCCGGAGTATTGTGGGTTGCTAGTACTGTCCGACGATGGAGCACCATCCGAAGAAGGTGATCTGGACCGCCCGCCAGAGAACTGCCTAGAGAACATGAGGTTCGCAGTGCTCGGGCTCATGACATACGGTCTTGGAGCTGGAGCAGGCGAGTTCTGGACATGATGTGGAATACGGCCTGTAGATAAAGGAGTTGATGGACCTGAAAGCAGGTCCAATGTTCCTCTGTTTCGCTGGTTATACCAGCTCTTTGATGTCTTGGAGTACCGTTGACGGCTGTGCCTCCTCCGATCACTCTGCCCGGGAACATATTCACTTGAGATACGAGCCGGAGAAATCCATGGAAGGCTGCTAAGGTCCCGCATGAATCGCCGAATACGCGCCACTTGAGAAGCAATGGATTCTTCTGGTGGGGGGCGGATAGGAGACTCCATCTTTGCAAAGTCCTCTGCAGGCCGAGGCTCCACAAGGACAGGAGTCGCAGTAGCTTGGGTCGAAAGATGAATGGTACGAGGAAGGGAAATCGCTTCAGTGGAGCGGTTGAAGAGATGAGGAGTGGAAATTGCGTCGGTAGAGTGGTGGAATGGATGGGAAGTGTTCAAAGCATCGCGATGGAAATGAGCAGGGAAAATATCATCATGACTATGCGAGCGACTAGGTTCGTACAACTCGTTGACAGCCGACAGTGTCCGGTCACGCCTTGTATCCGCAATGGATGTGCGTGTATCAGCATCAAACAGAATGTTTGGTTTTGTGGGAGATAGCATGTCGGACGGAGGCGTGTCAACTCTCTCGACCTGGGGTACATTATTTGCTAGTACTTGTCGGTGTACGAGTGAGATCCCTGGAGCTTGAGGATTCGATTGGTACGGGGGGATTGTGGCCCCCAGCTTCGCTGGCTTGGCATGGTCCTTTGAATTCAAACGGCCTCTCGACATGACTCTCGGTATACTTTTCAACCCATTCATGAACCCGCCGTAAAACTTCTTCTTGCCCTGAGGTTTCCTCTCATGTCCCTCTGAAGATCCATATCTATTCTCCTCGTCCGCACCTGCGTCGTCGATGCCAACAGTCATGTACTCGTACTCCGAGTCTGACAGAGTGGGCTGCGCTGTATGAAGTGCTGGACGCAAAACAGGAGTGGAATGTTGCCAGTGAGGGGTCGGAGGAGTTTGGGTTGCAGGGTACTGGGATGGCTGAGAGCCCGAAATCCAAGTAACATCTCGGACACGCGATGCATGGCTTGCCCTAGAATATCTGTCCCTGGGCATTGGCTCTCCAAGGAAATCCCGAGTAGTACTAGGGGAACGTGAGAAACTTGTGTCAATACGAATGTCTCCCAGTCGAGATTGCCCATAGTCGGGCTCAGACATTGCAATAGACAACGGTACAGCTAGCGGACGTGGAATATTAAGAAGCACATAGAAGGCGACATGGGTCCTTATATAAGTGTGGTCGGCGTAGAACTGTACTAGGAGCGAACGTCACGTTGTGACACGAGGCTCCGGCAAGATCTGAGATTAAACAGACCGTGCCACTCAGAGCACTGAAACGCATGCTCAGTCTCGCAGTCCATCACAGCCGAGCATGCATCTCTCGCATGGTATTAGGCTGATTGCAAGAAGAACGACTGTGACAAAGTAGTCAGAAGACGACAGAAATCCACCCTTTGGTATTGATATTTCAGTCATGCAGGCTGCAACTCACGATATTCGCCAGAGGCTTTTCTTATCATGTTGACACCGCTGGAGCCGGTGGAGAACGGCGATAAACAGGGTATTGACAATGACACAACCGGCAACGGCAATGCATTGAGGTGCGTGCTGGTGCCCCACGAATCGATTAGACGAAAGTATGGCCGACAGCGGTACAGGACAGCCCTATTCAGAGTCTTCTGCCCATTAGGTCCGGGATGGAGAAAATGCATGCTGCCCAGCATGCCGCGAACAGCTATGGGCACTGATCCGAGACAAAGCCTACACAAGTCACGTGAACTTGTAACATTATCACGAAAGTTGCTGAATCCATACCATGATCTCGTACCAAGCCAAAACTGGCGGGTCGCCGGCCTTGTGTATCCCTAGTACACCAGGTATATCCTTCAATAGTATGAGCTTATCAGTGATTGGCACTGATAGCGCTGCTTGTGTCAGTGGAATCACGTGCGCACAGGATTAGTCTCCTCTAGTCAGACTATATAGAAGGAAGACAGTCATTCCTTCTTGCACAGGATGGCAAGTGAGCACTCAAACGCTGAAGCCGAAGCCTCGAGCTGAAAGTCCGACTGGATATGAATGTGCAGGATACAGCCGGTGTGCATGTTCGGGGGTAGACTCATTTTTGGTACGCCGGACGTCCCCAGCAACTTCAAGCGGAGTTAGATGACAAAGCTGCCCGCCCCGCCATGATAGGCGCCACCCAAACCATACCCGAGGCCTGAGGTCAGTGCGTTAACTACCCTGGCCGCGCGCTTTTCTCTTTTTATTTTCCCCCTCCCAGCAAGTACTCCGTGGCTATTCGTGTGCATCCCCTGCATCGTACTGCTGTCGCCTTCTTTGCATCAAAATACAGCCCACCACTCTACGGCCAGTCACTGTTGTCAGCACCTGGCAGCGACATCACTGCCAGTACACCGACACACCGCACGTCATGCCCACGCCTAGTAACACACCCCGGCACCAAGTACACCACTTGCACCCATCCAGCCTCTAATGCTCTCCCAGCTCTTCAACACGTTTACAGCAACCGACTGCACCATCTCTTTATACAACCCCTTCCTGCTCCTTCGGATATCCAGTCTCATAGTCTTTGGAGCAGTTTTCTTTGTCTCTACCCTCACCTTCAAATACTTCGTTTCATCACTTTCAAGGACATGAGGTTGCAAACCTTGTGGGTGTACACTAATACGGTTTCAGGTTCTACATAGGGTAAGATGTGTCTTTCTTTCGGCTCAGCTAAGTATGCGCAACAGTACTTCTCTCATGTTCAGACCTCCCACGCCAATTGAAGTAGGCTGCCATCAGTGCATCAATGATGCTCCTCGCTCGTTGCCTGACATTGAAGAGTCTCCTCCACTTGAAGAGTCTCCTCCTGGCGGTGTATCACCGGTTTATCAAAAACTTTCATTCAGTTAATCAGCATAATGTATGTATTGTTCAAATAAAAATTCCTTTCATAACTGCGGGCATTGTGCATATGCCAGATAAAGCCATTTGGCACATCGAGCGGCGGTTCCCATCACGGTACTTAAGTGGAGGCATAGCTACCAGGGCACACGTAGTCCCCAAACTGTCCGAGTTCCCGGACACCGCGACGCTCAGGCTTTCTGATGTTTCTAGAGACCAATCCCAAATTTGTTTGGCTACGGAAGAAAACTGACACTCTCGAAGGTAAAATGTCAGACTCCTGCATTCTCTTGAACACCACTCGAGCAACAAGTCGATGGTCACTGCCCAGCGCCGTCAATCCTCTTGTGACCATGACCTGGAATCGATCAGCTCCTTGAATGCGATGCAAAATGGAGTACTTGCTGCACGTACTACTACCCAAAAATAGCCTTGAAAGCTCCCGTGGTTTGTCAACTTCGTGACTCTATTGCAGACAAGCGACTCAAGGTCAGTCAACTGGCAATCGATGGCGGTAGGCTTGTCACTGACGCTCGAGGAAAACGTGGTACTGACAGCTCTGGATGAACTAGATATCAAGCACCCGTCAATCATGCGGCAGACATTGTAAGAGTGCGTTTATTCCACTTCAAACAGTCAGGCGAAACCGTCCTCGCGAAATCGCGTCGATTGTTTCTGGTATCTTACAGGACTTCTTGTATTCTTGTGCCTTCGACGCGCTCCTTTTCATCGCACGTTCGTGTTATATTCTGCCTGAGATTCCCATTCGCCTCACGCTTTGTCAGTGTCACTCAAACAACGCCCGGACCGTGGTACTTATCATATTTCGACATGCTTGTATTCTAGTTGTCTGGTTCTAATGCAGTAGCTTCGCATTACTTGTCTGCTGGCACTTAGTGTAGGGCCTTAAAAGTGAGTCGTGGTTGAATATTGGTTGAATAAAATGGTAACATGTATGCTTGCGGGTAATAAAACGTCAAGTAGTCCGATGGCTTCGCGCTCAGGCTAGTCATCACTCCGGATTTTCACATCTTCATGACGCCTACTTTGTCTATTTGTCATCTAGACGCCCCTTGTCCAAGCACTTGCTGACTGAGCTAAGAGCACCTATAACTATGACAGAGCACATACACACAATACGACCCATTGTGTGTATGCTAATCTCGGGCCCCGCATACGTACTATAAGGGATGTTCAACCATAATGGCCTAAGTTAAGGACAATAACCTTGAGGAAACAAATTAACCGAGCTAAGCTCTGGTCTCTCTATCTTAGCATCAGCATACTTCGACTTGCCTCGGTCTCAACATTGCAACAGTGTCTGGGCGCGAAGGTGGCGGCACTTGAACTTCCCCAAAAGATAAACAGTACGAAACTTCAATCCACTAGATGCGGTAGTCTCACTCTCACCGGATTCCCCGCCCTTAATTCTGATACGTTTTGACGCCATGTGATATGATGTTAATTGGATATTTCCGAGCAAGTCTTTTGTATTCCCACTCGAGTTACCCATACTAATACCAGTACCTGCTTGGTCTCCTTTCCGAGGAATTCTGATTCTGAAAGCACAACCACGAACGCGGAATTCGGTGCTGCCAAGATGGAAGGCTTGGGTAATGAATACTAAGTGTGTGAGTGTTTTCGTCATATGAGTATCATGGATCTAAAACCGATCACAGGTACCCGCTCAGTGATCCGTTCCGACTCCGAGTGTGAAGCCTCAAACAGGTTTCAGTGGAGGATGCTTTGAAGTATTAATTCTATTAGTAATCTCCTGTGTAATACGTACAGGGAATATTGTACAATAACTAGCCATTTATCTCCCTCAAAAAGAACCAGCCTGGGGAAAGAGTGAAGGATTAGGAGCTCGCTCTCCTCTAAGGACACCAGGGTGCCAAAACGGGAAGTCACGTAAGTACCAAAAACATCCTACTAGTACGTACGTCTCGGCAAAGGCACGGGACTTTGTGTCTGTTTTAAGTGTGTATCATAGTTGAGTGGATCAAGTGTCATATTCTTGCAAATCTTCAAAACATGTGTGGTTACCAGGCTGATTACACTTCATAATGTGAAGGCGCCCCATCCTTAGACTCTGCCGTATATGTCGATGGTCGGTCTTCATGTGTGAATTGGGATACATGGACCTGCAAAGGCTTTAAGGCATATTGTCGTGAGTGTTCTTGCTCTGCCTCACTGGTCAGCCGTCTAGGAATACTGATACTAGTAGTCGAGATGTAACCGCGATCTTTTTTGTTGAGTGCGACACGAATAAGAACCATATAGAAGGCGATCGACATGATCGGCATGGCCTAGTCGCTCGAGTTCAGTTCGATAACAGGTGTTGACGGCGGACTTACTATGTCTACCACAGCATCCTGTCCATTGTTTCCGCAGACGAACAATATTAGTGCAGTAAATAGCGTCGCGGAATACAAAATAGCGGCATCCACGAGCACGCGCACGATTGGCATCACAGTGCCTCTCGCTGTAGTGCGAACCCCAGAGACACCATGTTGGATGGTCCAGATGCGATATGCCAGTAATCCTGGATATACATTCAGGGCTCGACGTCGCGCTCATGCAGGTATTGCTTACCTGAGCTCAGTAAATTAGTTGCGATTGTCGAGGCAAAGAACGCCGCGACCCATCGCGCAAGCGCTGCGACGAAGATCCCAGCGCCAGTGCTGGCTTGGGAGACACTGTAGACTGCGATGGTACCAGTCGCTTCGAGGCAATGTCAGAGCACATGACGAGCTGAACATGATTGTGACTAACTTGCAACACTGCACCACAGTATAATCGGTAGGACGATAATCCAAACGGATTGCCAAACTACATAGCAACGGTAAATCTTTTCACCAGACCAGGCACTTCTATAAGCCCAAAGGGTTTTAAGCTGGCACATAAAATTACGAACTCACCACCACACCATCGGCAAGAAGAGTTTGCATCACATAAAACGAGTGTTTTATTACATAAGTACTCTGTGAGACATCTGCGAAGTATGCTGATGGACCGCCTGGGTACGTATTGGCATACTTCACCAGTCCGTCTTCGGCTCTAATGATATTCACCACTATGTGCTTCGAAGACGTCAACCAATAACATTTGGATACAAGAGGCAAGAAGCTAACCGCAGTACTAAGTATTAGCAGCAGAACTGCCACAACAAGAATTGGGAAATTGATATCTTGCCTTTGACGTCTGTAGGTCAAAGACCAGATGGTACCAATGAACAAGAGTGTCGAAAAGCCTGCAGAAAATTGATGTCAACTCAGACGAACTCATTGCAATCCTCACCATATAAGATTCCTTCCAGCACTGTCGACATTAAAGCCCCTGCATCCAACGGTATACCCTGTGATCCCATGGTGAAGAAGACTGGATGCAAGAGAGAGAGAGATGTGCGAAAGCATGGGCGCCTTCCTATGTATCATTATATATAGAAACGGATTATTTCGTATATATGCGTTACTGCGAGGTTGACCAGGGGCTAAAATGGTGCTGTCTCGTGCACCGATGTGACCGACACACATGTATATTTCCGGTGCAGTGCGGACACAGCGTGGGGCGTAGGGGTGTTTCTAGTATAGAGGAAAACGTAAGCTTGCTAGTTGCTACAAGCAAACAGTGGTACCAGTGCGGACCTGAGTGGATAATTTAGGACACGAAACGAAGCCTTTCCCTTACTTACTTGCTTCCAGCGGTGCGATGTATCATACCTATCATGCACCGCCAGAGATAAATCCGGCGAGGTTAACCTGCGAAATTCCACGCCCTGCAAAATTATGGACCCTGATATGATGGATCTCTTGACCCATCAAACCATATCACGCATCGAGACTAGCACTTCCCATACGGTGGGGCAAGCATGCCTATAATCATCGTTGCACGGTCCTCACAGCCGTTCTTGGCTAATGTTTATGGCAAACTTGACCAAACAAATTTTGGACAAATACACTCAGATGGCGGCCCAGGTTTGTTTACACTCTATCTTCTTGGTGTAGGAGGTTACATATGTCTTGTCGTACGGAAGCATAGCCTAGCAACATGTTTTCTGTTGCGAGTCTACGAATTACCCAGTTCAAGGCAATTGTTCTTCACGTTTTCTCATGATTTCGTGAAAACACGTGTGATCAGAGCCGTATCACATGGTCAGTGTCATTCGTCACCTTGGTCACTAGTGCGGGTGGTATGCATTCCATGACACCACTGCGCACCTTGTGAGTAGAATAAATTATATGCAAACTAGTCAACATTGTCTCACTGAGCTTCAAGCAAAGTACTCGCGAACGCCTTGGAACCACGCCTAGTACTGAATGTCGGTGATAAATGCGCGAGCTTTGGAGAACGCTCAACCTCATATGGACACATACTGAAGCAAGCGTCAACTCACCATCTCTCTTGCCCGTCAAACAGTCCACTCACCGGCAGTTTCCAGCATCTGATCATGTGTCCTAAGGAACCTGTGAGTCATGGTGAGAAAACCTTGCAGCAGAAGGAAGTTGGCTAGGAAACACCGGGACAGCGCAGATAGATAGACAAGACATACTGAGGATTCAGGAATCACAGCAACAACAACCTCGCAGGCTTCAAGTTGAATCAACGCGGAGCTGCGCGATAATATGCTCTGCCAAACACGAAACATAAAGGTACGTACCTTGTGGGACCGTCGCCTCCTTCCCGTCATGATATCAGCTTGGCGTGTAGATGTAGCAGCCTAAAATACGTGAATGCCCCAACACAAAACAGAGGACATGGCAGGCGCACCTCCATGTGAAGTATCACAGTAAATGAGACCTTTCCGGGTCGCTCCATCGAGGTGAGCCACGAAATAACTGTGACATCAAGGCATAATCCGGAGGACCAAGAAATAAGCCAAAAATCGAACAATTGCAGGTCGCACCGACGAGGGCTGTCGGTTTAAAGGCAGAAAATATGGTGCTTATCGAAATAATATTAGATGATTTCTATATTTCATGATTTGCACACTTCATCAAACCTCAAGGAATATAAGGCAACGCGGAGGATGTTCTCAACCAGCTTCACCGGTTCTCGACTCGACACGAGTATTTCCACATTTTCTTCTAGGCTGCCGTAGTAGCTTGTTGGACTACAGCATCTGATGCATGTTTGCTGAATGAACAGGTGATCCAATAACACTGGGGAAGCCAATCGACGATAGGCTTATTGGCGAATCTAGAATATCGGTTTCACAAGCTAGGGTCTGAGTAATGGGCCACACGTATCCCCCTATTGCCCAATGTAGCTGTGGCGCAAGCCTGTACACCTTCAGGGCGTAGTACAAAAGAGAAACACTGCCTTTAAGATGATCATCTTACGTCAATAAAGTTTTGCACGATTGCCAATTGAAATTCACATAAGGAACAAACAACTTAGAGTGGCCCTCCGAAGGGTTGACGCCGTAGTCTTGTGGCAAACAGAATGCTACTTTGCATCTGCGAGGCATACTGAGGACTGGAGAAAAGAACATCGATGAACGGTGAAGCAGGGCCAGCGGCCTAAGCCCAGAGCAAGGCAGACAAGCTGAGATGATGATGGATGCTAGGTGAAAACCTAGTCTACGTGCTGACTAAGCTATGGAAAGGGCCGATAGGGCCCTTGGTGCGTAACTCCTGCCCTTGGGACCCTGGTCCAACGGACGCGTTTTGCGCTTCTCTTCCACGCAAATAGACAACTGCAATCTGAACGGCTGCTGCCTGAGAGGCGCCTCACAGCGGCAGATGGTGTAGAAGAGCGGAGTGCCGGTCGGGGGTGGCCAACCTGCTAGTGTCAGAGTTTCGCATTCGAGCGAACGTTCCTGGGAAGAACGTTTATGACGTTTATAGCGGTCTTGACAATTGAATAAAGTAAACTTGACGCTCCACTTTAAACCGCCTGCAAGACTAAGAACAACGCAGCATCAGTATGGTCCGCGGTGAAAAATAACAAGACTTGTACATATGATCATCTCCCGTATTCGTAAAAGCTTCAATAAAAGGAACAAAACACGGTTATTAGATGACACGTGCACGCCGGATCAACATACCATTCTGCTGTACATGTACATAGTACATTTGCGAAAACAACAGAGCGCACCGCTTCATGACATAGTCTTGTGAGCCAACCCTCGATTCGTACAATGTCGGGATATGTTTCGTTGCGCGGGATTGTGAACTGTGATGTACCTGGTCCTAGTTTGAAAAAGAAGGGATCTGCCACTCGCAATATTAGCCGAGACTTCAAGCTTCAAGCTCAAGCGCCGCGATATGTGGTTACAAACCACACATTCCTAGATGAAACCGTCCTCCGAGTCTTGCATTATAATCACAGACTAGATTGAGAGTGTGAATACTATCGTTTTGAATTTGAAGAGACTGAAAGAACACTTGAAGTTGTGAGTCGTTGTTGTCTCCTGTTGTGCTTGTATTGATTTTAAAAAAGACCAGGGTTGTTTCAATGATTGATGTTGGGTATGCTCCTTGGTATTTCTCGTAGAGTGCATGACGCTGATGAAATTATGACCTAGCCCACGCTCTTGATGTCAATAATACAACCCTGCAACTTTAAAAAATAGCTTCGTGTATCTATCATCCACCCACCGTGCATATACTCACCTTGCTATCTAAAACTGATTCCCGCGCTCCTCACGCTATACCCTTACAGCAACATCCCGACGAATATATCTGCGGCGCCACCTCACGCTCCCTTTAAAAGATGTCCAAAGATGCCGAACTCCTTGAACCGATAGCATCGTTCTAAACAGAGGAAGATCTGCATGAACTCATCAAGCTAGACGCGACTGGCAGCTCCGAGTCTTGGGGTATGATCCGTCCGAGGGTCGAAAGCGATCTCAGTGTCTTCGACAACGTGGCAATTTCTTACCCGACAGATCCTGATACGTCCGCCCCAAACAAGATGTTGATGAGGATTGATTGTGTATGTGGCGATTGTAGGCGCAGGCTCAATGGTGGCAGGAGTGCCTGAATGTCTCTATGGGACGGATATCAATTACGTTTACGATCACGTTGTTGTGTATTTGATCCTATAGCCGAACTTAGCCCCACGTCCAGCCCTGCGGAACAAATGTTCCCCTCTGAGATCAGGTCATAGGGAACATTTGGGGTCCGGAATCCTTACCAGGCAGTTGGTCTGTCACTAGTCACTTCTCATGCATATTTATAGTGCTGAAACACATAAACAGACCATATAATTAGTCGCCGGGGCAGTCACCATCTGATGAGCAAGACATCAATCGATCACCTGTGCATATAAGATTACAGGCATTGTCGAGTAGTCTACAACGATCAAATGTCTCCCTCATCCCCAACAGAATTCGATATCATCTTTGCTGGAGGTCAGTATTGACATCTTTTGTCGGGGACTATCTTAATTTCGTGTTTCGTGCAGGTGGTGCTACAGCTTGTGTTGTTGCAGGCCGCCTAGCTGCATGTGATTCCTCACTGAAGATATTGGTTCTGGAAGCGGGTGAACACACCCTCGACAAACCCGCTCATGTTCAACCTTACCAGTATCCGTTCCATATGGCCCCGACGAGCACAACACTCACATTCAACTTCGGAAATCCCTCTCCGCGCCTCAACGGGCGGTCACTGATTGTTCCATCTGGTCGTTCAGTCGGCGGAGGATCGACTATCAATTGTCCGTAGAATTGTTGTCAAAATGAACAGGGTGCTGATATACAGATAGTTGGGGCATACACTCGTCCACCTGCCTCAGATTATGATGATTGGGCAGTCGAAGGTTGGGAATCAAGGAATCTAATTCCACTCATGAAGAAGGTCCTCGAATGAGCTGACTATATATTTGTCGTGCTGACTCTCACATTGCATAGCTGGAGACATACGAGGTGAAGCCTGGTTGTCCAACTCACGGGTATACAGGACCCGTCAAGGTGTCCCCTGGCGGGCATAAACTAGGTATATGCGAAGAGTTCATCCGTGTTGGTACGACCTATCACAAGAGGCCATATTCCGACGACACCAATGATTTAGAAACATGCAATACATACAGCGTGAGTTTCCAATCTTACTTCCGTGCCTGCAACCGCTAATTAAAGCTGCATCAGCCATGGGCGAAGTGAGCATATCCTCGTATTTTATTGTGGACCGTATTCATGTGTGAAAAGGTACATAGATGGCACCACTGGAAAGCGTTCCGACGCAGCCCACTGCTACATCTACAACCAAGCTCAGAACCCGAACCTACAAATCTGGGTTGGCAAGCGCGTGACGCGCGTCATCTTCGAGTGAGTGGTACGCCTTGCATCTGTACCCAATTGTTGACACCTTTTCCGAATCACAGGGACAAGCGTGCCGTAGGTATCGAGTTTACCGATGACCCTGTGTCATGCCCAGATGCAGACCGGTCATTGAGTACCGTGAAAGCTTCAAAGCTTGTTGTTGTCTCTGCAGGAGCATTTGGTTCCCCAGCCATTCTCGAGAGGTCTGGTATCGGTGCCGAGGCAGTACTCAAGCGATGTGGCATCAAACCACTTGTTAGCCTGCCCGGTGTTGGAGAAAAATACACAGGTGATATTTCATCCATATGTTCGTGATTTTGGCTTACAGGTATTAGATCACGATGTCGTCTTAGTTCCGTACTTGGCTGCTGATGAGGCAGTCACTATGGATCCCCTGTGGCGTGGGGAGGAGAGTGTTACAAAAAGTGAGCATGACCTCACTATATAACCGATACCTCTCAAAACGACCAACTGTAGATGCTCTCGCACAATGGATCACTAATGGCAAATCACTCGTTGCTTCGAAGTCAGTCAACTTACTAGTTATCATTGTTGGTACATGCTGATCGACATTTCAGTGGTGTTGATGCGAAAATCAAGTGGCGTCCTGATGGCGACGAGCTGAAAGCCATGGGTTCAGCCTTTCAACCGCGATGGAACGAGTTCTTCCGGGATCGCCCAGACAAATGTGTTGCAATATTTTCCCTGATTGCGGGGTGTGTGTGTATCTCTTTGGTTTGATGTGAAAGCTCACGATGACTAGATACATTGGACCCCTTGTCGGTACCCTTCCTCCCCGTAATTACATGATGGCTGCCTACTTCACGGTAATTTTCTCTACTTTGCCTGTGAATTTTCTGAACCTTTCAACAGCTTTACCCCGCATCTGCTGGAAGCGTGCATATCAAAGTGGACGCAAACGGCAAGGAAGCACTCGATTTCACCCCAGGGTTTTTGGACGAGTGAGTCGGCATATTTCATTCCAGGCCATTTGTATGACTATTAGTATTCATCCAGTCCATCCGACATTGTACCAATTAACTTCGCGTACAAGAAAATGCGTGAAATCTACCGACGCATGCCTTCCTACCGTGGCGAACTCGCTCAAGCTCATCCTAAATTCCCAGAGGGAAGCGCTGCAGCCTGTGGAGAAGCGTCTGGACCAGTCGACCTAAATGCACCTGACATCGTCTACACTGCTGAAGATGACGAAGCCATTGAAAAATATCACCGTGACTGCGGTATGTGTTGGCTTTGCATTTCCGTCATTCCGGTTACTTACTGAATCGAATCACAGTGCAAACGACTTGGCACTCGGTACGTGCAGCTAAGATAGTTTGAAATGGAGGCTTGATTCTTTTGTATGCAGCTTGGTACCTGCGCCATGAAACCACAGGCGGAACAAGGTGTCGTTGATGCTCGGCTAAACGTGTACGGCGTCACGAACCTCAAGGTTGCCGACATGTCTATTGTGCCAAAAAATGTGGGCACGGTGAGTACCCAACCAGATTAACTGACCTTTGGTCTAACCGTCTCCCAAGAACACGTATTCGACGGCGCTCCTTATTGGAGAGAAGGCTGCGATGATCATTGCTGAAGAATTGGGTATTGATCTTAATGCTTAGCTCTAAACATTGTCGGCGGAAAATAGCCTGAGGACTCTACTAGGAAAAGTCGAATGATGCAGTTGGAATACCATACCCTTGGACGTTCCTGATCTTGCCTTGACGGACGACAGTTAGTCCTGAAAAATGCATTGAATCAACAAAGGGTGGGAACCTACCAGTCTTCGACCTAGTAGGGGCGCTCTCTTGACTCAGAGATATCGATCGGTAATAAATCCAGCGTCGTGACCGCGTCCTCGTATTCAGGAATTAAGAGCGCGTCCTTGCGTATGCCTTGGGCGTATTTGCTTTCGTTGATGCAACGAACTTGGTACCTAAGCACACACGCCCTATGCTCCCAATGCCATATCTGCAGCGTGTCCGCGTTCATCGTACACGATGCCAGCGCCGATAATGTGCACCGGTTCTTTCGTCGGCGCCGCGGGAATAAGGACACGAGAAAGTCTCCTCTGCGGTTGGCACCTGCGGAGTGTAAAATGAGGTTTGAAGCGTCGCCGTTTCCAATACGCCACAACCACACCGTATGTCATCGAGCTGAGACAACTGACAGACCACATCTAGGATTCAGTCTGACACGGGCACGGCTTGGGCACTTTGTAGAGAAGCTCATCAAGGTTCGCAGTGGTCCACATAGTTATAGCGACCCTGTCACACGTTTGTTTGATCTAGTGTGATGACGAGCGAGAATAAACTGGCGTGTTCACCACTACCGTGCAATGAACTTGTGGTATAGATTTGCAATGGGGAAGTGGGCAGGAGGGGGTAGGAAGGTAGGTTATGACCACGTGGGGCTTGCATTCCGACTAGACGCAAGAGCACGAGAAGTAAGGCCGTTCTCCGGCGGATTCATGGTAAAGACGACTTGAAGATTCTAGGAACGATCGATAAAGCTCTTCGTGCGACTTGAGCATCTGACCATCCCTTTAAGAGCCTTCTTTGCACGCTTGTCGTAAGCACGTGTTCATCTCAGTCAAAAATACCAGAAACTTCGGTGTTTGCAAATAGATTGTTCATCCGTTCCCAGAAGCCAGAATCAAAGATGTTGTCTATTGAACCATGCGACAAAACGTGAGGGAGTGGCCTGGAGTCAGAAGTCAGTTAGATGTAGAATTGCTCATGAGAACATAGTACTTACCTAGCCGTTTCTATGGAAAACAATAAGAAGTAGATATGTGCCTTTGCACCTAGCAGGATACCCAATCAATCAGATGGACATTCGAGGACATCGTCGAAGAGAAGTGGCATCCAGTTTGTTTTCCTTATAAAAGACTCGAAGGAGAGCTTTTGTACGCACACGAAGCACCTCGACGTCAATAGGAATGCAGCCTGTATTGGGGGTCCAGTTGGAAAAGACAGTTAAGCTAAGGGCCTCATCCCGATCATCGGGAAGTGCTCCGTGAAGAGGCCATTGAACTGCTCAACTTCCTCGATTGTACACAGACCACGTGTCATCTCCCTCGGCTCAAACTACTGGGCACTTGTACAGGCCTCACAGAACCACAGCTAAGTCGCCGCTGTGCAGGCCTGTACAAAGCCACCTGTAGTTCTATTACGTGACGTTCAGGCCAGCATTGCCGTCGTCTGCTTGGGTGCTGCCTGGGCGGCCCGAAGGCGATCGCTTGTCGTTCTTCCTTGCATTTCCCGGAGTTCCGAAGAGGCGCCCAGTCAATACATCAGCAAATATTGCCTCGAGGATCGCAGTCAAGGGTATATGATCTGTTATCGAAACGTTGAAGCAGAGACCCACCCTTCCTCTAACGGTTCTAACCACTTATCCCCCCCTGCTTCGCTCAGACTGATCCTGCGAGTCAACATCAACTATTTCAAACGATGACTGAACACACGCAATCAAGGAACTCAAGCCAAAATCCTCCTGAAAACCGCGCGTCCAGTGAAGCAACCGCCGGTGAAAGTTCGGTATGTTTCCGATGAGGACCATTTCTCATTTCACTCAAAACATTCACTCTGATGCATCTTTCATCCAGGGTAGACGCCGTGGCAAAATTCGTCGGTTTCTAGGGAAGGTTAAGAATGCCACTAAAAAGATTTCTGTGAGTCAACAAGGATCCTGAGTTTCCTGGAACAATGCTCATGTGATCGTACAAAAGCACTCGAAGGATTCCCACTCCGTTCTTCCGAACGTCGATCGTGAAGATGCTTCATCGATTCCTAATACCAAGGTATGTGACCTTTAGTGGCTGCTCTTTCTTTCTCTAAATTATAGTTGTCATGCGGGTTCAGGATGCTCCCTCTGGTGTGGAAAAAAAACAAGGCGCTGATCCCCAATCGGCACTTCAGAATGCCAAAGAGGCTGTAAACCTCATGAAGCCACTTTCGGGACATGTGACATCTGGAGCATCTACTGCCCAAAATGCATCAGCGGATCTCGAGGGTGCATATAATTTCCAGGATACATATCTTCAACCCCTCAGGATATTCGACAGCGTTATCGGGACGCTTGCGGAGGTATGGACGATACCTCTCAATCAGAATCGAACTAATCCCGTTCCATAGGTACATCCATACGCAAAGATGGCACTGAGCGTGTTGTCTTGGGCCGCAAAAGTATGTTTGGTTTTGCTCTCATTCGTATCTTTTTCTCAGTTATGCGTGCAGGTAATTCTTGCTCAAACAGATCGTGATACAGCGATACTAGGCCTTCTCCAGAAGTTGGGTGACGTTTACGGCTTCATTACAGAAGACAAGAGGCTTCACCAGATTTCGTCGATGCACACTATCCTCGGACAGATTTCTGAGCAAACCCTTCAATGTGCCCATTTTATCACAGAATACTCGGAGACCAAGAACTTTTGTGAGTCTTTGCGAGTCACTGCGCTTTTCACAGTCTCAATGTTCTACTATTATCGTAGGGAGTAGAGCAGGAAAACACATTGGCCAGGAAACTGATGATGCAATTCGAGGGTACGGCGGAACTTTGGATAAGCTCATGGACAACTTCCAGAAGCAAGTTACTCGCGATGTAGCCATCTATGTCCATCGTACAGGTAAGGTTTGTATGTACTTCTGACCCAACATCTATTCATACCTTTCCAGGCGAAACACTAGATCTCAGCGGTATGACGTATGCGGATGGTGCGGGACGAGACACTGGGAAACAATGCCTACCAGGGACGCGCACGGAAATCATCTCCGAGATCACCGACTGGGTCAACAGCACTGGAGACGATGTTCAGCGTGTGCTCTGGCTATCTGGCCCTGCAGGGACGGGCAAGTCGGCCATTGCTCACACGATTGCTAACTGGTTCAATGATGTGGGAGGGCTCGGTTCATGTTACTGCTTCGATCACCAGCGAGATGCCGACCGTCGTCATGAAAAGATTTTTTCCACCATCGCACGCGACCTGGCCGACCGTGATCCGGAGATGAGACGAGCATTGGCAGAGGCAGTCAAGGATGCGACTTCGTTGAAGACTACAGCAGATATTGTTCAACAATGGGACGAACTTCTCGTGAAACCACTGGGCAAGCTGTCAGGGTCGATTGTAAGACCTGTTGTCATCGTGATAGACGCACTGGACGAGAGCGGCGGAGTCGAGACACGGCTCCGCCTTCTCCGCCTTCTTGCGGGCAAACTAGGCGCTCAACGAATCACTGAACTTCCAGCCAATTTCCGGATTATCGTCACTTCTCGCCCGCTTCGCGACATCGAAGCTGAGTTTTCAGGTGCTCAGCACATCCGACAAATGTCCATGGACAAGATTCCATCAGCCACCGCAGAGCGCGATATCCGGACTTACGTATCACAGGAGCTGGAAGGGCTCTCGCACATTGGGGATAAAGAATTCACAACCCTGGCTGAAAAAGCCGATGGACTTTTCGAGTGGGCGCGTCTCGCCTGCAGATATATCAAAGAGCCTATTCTTGGATCATCACCAATCGCTTGCTTCGGCACTGTGGTGTCACGCGATCCTGCCGAGAGAAGCATGCTGTTGTATGAGATGTATCACCTCATGTTGACCCAGATCATCCCCAAGGACACGTCTACGAGTTTCCAGCATCCACAGAAACTGCGTTTGACGGCACTTGCGAGCTTTCACTCAGTGATGGGTCAGATACTGGGTACAGCTGAACCCATCCCTTTGGTTTCCCTGAACGCCATGAGACGCCACTTTCCAGACGAACGTGACCGTTACGAAGTGGAGGTTGTAGTAAAAGGCCTTGGATCCCTCCTCGCCGGCACCAACTCATCCACCCCAATCCGACCTCTTCATGCATCCTTCCGCGATTTCCTTACAGATCGTGAATGCAGTGGAGAGTTCTTCGTTGACGTATCGAAGGTACAACACGACCTTGCTTTCGCATCACTTAGAGTGATGGAACATGGACTTTCCTTCAATATTTGCGATCTAAAATCATCATATCTCCCCAATTCCGAAGATCCCGGGCTGCGTGAACGAGTTGAAAAATGCATCCCTCCACACCTATCCTATGCCTGCCGATTTTGGCCTGTCCACGTACAACCAACTCACTTCGATCCAGAACTCGCCAAAGAAATAAAATTATTCTTCGAGCATGAGCGACTGTTCTTCTGGCTCGAGGTACTCGGCCTTATGAATGCGCTCAGCGGCGCCGTCCCCGCCCTTCCGCTTATTGCCAAGTGGTTGAAGGTGAGCACACAGTTACTGAGCGTTAGATAACATGCCCACTAACGTGCAATCATAATTGCAGGGTCGCGCCGGATATGAAGATGCCTCATCCGCTGCAATGGACGTGCAGAGATTCATCCAAGTCTTCGGCGGCATCATCTTGCACAGCACACCTCATCTCTATGTATCAGCACTCCCATTCTCTCCCCTCAACTCTGTACTATCCAGAACGTTTTCTGCACGGTTTCCTAACTCCCTTCGTGTGGCATCTGGACGCGATATCAACTGGACGACTGTTCAGACTGTGATCACCGGGCACGCTGGTGATGTTAATTCATTATCGTTCTCGCCGGATGGGACTCGCATTGCAACTGGATCAGATGATTGCACTGTGCGACTGTGGGATGCAGCAACGGGGCAGCCAGTTGGCCAGCCCTTGCTGGGGCACACTTCTTATGTTACCTCGGTTTCTTTCTCACCGGATGGGACGCGCATCGTATCTGGCTCGGTCGACAACACTGTTCGGTTGTGGGATGTAGCGATGTGGCAGCCCACTGGTGAACCCTTATTGGGGCATACCGAGTCGGTTAACTCAGTCGCGTTCTCGCCGAACGGTTCTTGCATCGTAACAGGTTCGCAGGATAAGACAATCCGGCTGTGGAATGCAGCAACGCGACAGCCAATTGGTGAACCCTTACGGGGGCACACTGATAACGTTATGTCAGTGTCGTTCTCGCCGGATGGGACTCGCATCGTTTCTGGTTCGGAGGATAAGACAATTCGGTTGTGGGATGCTGCAACGGGACAACCAGTTGGTGAGCCCTTGGAAGGGCACACTTCTTTGGTCAGATCAGTCTCGTTCTCTCCGGATGGAACTCGCATCGCATCTGGTTCGGGTGATATGACTGTCCGGTTGTGGGATGCATCAACAGGGATGCCTGTATGTGAGCCCTTGGTGGGACATTTTAATTGGGTTGGGTCAGTTTCGTTCTCACCGGACGGGAGTCGCATCGTGACGGGTTCGGACGATTTCACTGTCCGACTGTGGGATGCAGCTACGGGGAAGCCAGTCGGTGAGCCCTTGAATGGGCATACTGGGCAGGTCTACTCGGTCTTGTTCTCTCCGGATGGGACTCGCATTGCGACTGGTTCTGCAGATAATACTGTCCGACTGTGGATAGCAGCTACAGGGCAGTCAGATGGTGAGCCCTTACCGGGGCACACTCATTCAATTCTTTCAGTCTCGCTATCGCCAGATGGGACCCGCTTCGCGACTGGTTCGGAGGATGGCACTGTCCGATTGTGGGATGCAGCTACAGGGCAGCCAGTTGGTAAGCCCATGGAGGGGCACACTAATTGGGTTAGGTCAGTTTCGTTCTCGCCGGACGGAAGTCGCATCGTGACAGGTTCGGACGATCGGACTGTCCGACTGTGGGACGCAGATACAGGACAACCGGTTGGTGAGCCCTTGCTGGGGCACACTGGTATTGTCTTCTCGGTCTCGTTTTCTCCAGATGGGACTCACATCGTTTCTGGTTCGGACGATAAGACTATTCGGTTGTGGGATGTAGGGACGGGGCAGCCAGTTGGTGAGCCCTTGGAAGGGCACACTTATTCGGTCAGATCAGTCTTGTTCTCTCCGGATGGGACTCGCATCGCATCTGGTTCGCACGATCAGACTGTCCGGCTGTGGGATGCAGTGATGGGGAAGCTTGTCTGCAAGTCCGTACTGGAGCACGCTGAGGATGTTTACTCAATCTCGTTCTCTCCGGATGGGACTCGCATCGTTTCTGGTTCGCGCGATCACACTATTCGTCTGTGGGATGTAGGAACGGGGCAGCCAGTTGGTGAGCCCTTAGTAGGGCACACTGATTTGGTCAGATCAGTCTCGTTCTCGCGGGATGGGACTCGCATCGTTTCTGGTTCGGACGATGGGAGTGTCCGGTTGTGGGATGCAGTGACAGGGCAGTCAATTAGTCAGCCCTTGAGGGGGCACTCCACTTCGGTCATCTCAGTCTTGTTTTCTCCGGATGAGACTCGCCTCATTTCTTGTTCATTTGATGGGACTATCCGGGTCTGGTATGTGGTGATTGGGAAGTCATTACAGGACCACGCCGCAGAAGATTGTTCACCATCCTCGCATGGCAGTCACATCCCAGATTCAACAGCGGCCGTCCCAACACCCCACACTGCGAACGATGACTTCATTTCCTTCTCATCAAACTCAACTCACGCACTGCGCGATACTGCTGAGCTACTCGCAGGCACTGCCCATGATGACTGCAGGTCGACGTTAACCTTTCTGGGAGACGATGGATGGATGATGGGACCCAATGGTCGGCTCTTATTCTGGGTACCACCCGCTTCACGAGAGGCGTTTAGATATAATCATCGGACTGCATTAGTGTTACCTCGTGGAGGCCCAGAGCTGGATTTGAGCTGCATGGCCCATGGGACACACTGGCAGCACTGTTACAAGGAGTGAGTCTCCAGCCTTTTCCGTTCCTCACAGTTAATCAATTCAATCGTTTCAGCTCTTGATTACGATGATCTCGTTCTAGTAAATCGATTTGCGGAGATGAGAGATGCTCCGTGGAGCACGATATTGAGTGTACAGTTAATTTATGGTCTGTTGTATGTATACGTAGCGTTGCATTCAAATTTGAGTGAATATCGTAGCTTGTTTTTGAGAACATGGAGTGATCATAGGGCAACGAATGGTGAGAAGTGTCTGTTCAGTGCGCTTCCCAAAGTGGATTGAAGAAATTGAACATTGCAGGGGCATGTTTGAATATTGCGGGTTCGTTTGGCTTCAGTTGCACACAGCACACACGGTGAGAGAACTGGGTCAATGAGAAAGAGCGTGGTTCATTGCGTACAGTATATGATGACAACGAGAGCACCGTTGACATGAAAATGATGCGTGCAAGGATGTGACTCGTGGGAGGTGCATGATGTGAGGAATGCAGGGACATGCAAAATTTGCACATTTGAAGAGCGAATGAGAATGAGGACACGGGCAAGCGCCTGGGACGAGCAAAGCAAAAGAGACGAACCTTCATTAAGGTTATTGGGCGCAGACGTACTAAGAGTCATTAACCTAGTGCGACAATGGGCTTGTCCTCTTGGAACACCTGCTGGTGAGTAGCACATCTTGTCTGCATCCAATCCGAATTTCATTTGGGCATCAGTCAATAGTTGGTGGAGCGGTGTATCTGCGACTGTGTGCCTGCGTGTCGCGAGCAAGGCAAAGTGGTGAAGAGCACTACGCTACGACAAAGCCCGAAGGACGCTGAGTGGCTGACTAAGCTACGGTGCTACCCGGCTGCTACTACGCTCCTACCCCCGGGGTCCCCTACTCCATTGGTTTTCAAAGTCCGCAGAATTTGCTTCAATGATCATCACGAGCTCGAGCCTCGAATACTGGCGTCCCACCGTTCTTATACCGACTTGTTGAACTCGTATAGAATGCAGTGCAGTATGATTTTCGCGATTCAAACTCAAGTGACAAGCTGCGGGCGAGGTCCTTCGATGACAGTAGGTAACCTAAACCAGGCCGTTAATTGCAGCAAATACGATCGTAGTTTTCTCCACATCGAGCTTCAAGCTTCAAGCTTCAAGGTTCAAGGCCAGCGGCGGCATTCCTGATCAGCATAGTGTTTTTCATAGTCTCGAGCTCGATGCAAACGGGTATATATAGGAATATTGAAGATAGTCGTTCTTTCGACTTCCTTGCATTTCCGAGTCTCGGAGTTCTGAATCCAAGGCGCCCAGTCAATACAGCAGCAAATATTATTGCCTCGAGGCTTGCGGTCAAGGGTATAACGTTAAATCTGGTTATCTAAATGCTGAAGCGGAGACCCACCTTTCATCTAACCACTTATCCCCCCTAGTTCGCTCAGCCTGATCCTCCGAGTCAATATCAACTATTTCAAACGATATCCGAACACACGCAATCAAGGAACTCAAGGCAAAATCCTCCTGAAAACCGCGCATGCAGTGAAGCAACCACTGGTGAAAGTTCGGTATGTTTCTCATGAGGACCATTTCTCATTTCACTCGAGATATTCATTCTGATGCATCCGTCATCCAGGGCAAACGCCATGGAAAAATTCGTCGGTTTCTAAGGAAAGTTAAGAATGCAACTAGAAAGATTTCTGTGAGTCGACAAGGATCATGAGTTTCCTGGAACAAGGCTCATGTGATCGTCCAACAGCACTCGAAGAATACCCACCCCATTCTTCCAAACGTTGATTGTGAAGATGGTTCATCGATTTCGAATATCGAGGTAGGCCACCTCTCAGTTTATGCGCTCTCCATAAATTCTGTTGGTCGCGCAGGTTCAGGCTACCGCTTCAGGTTTGGAACAATGTCCTGATCCCCAATTAGCACTTCGAGACGCCAAAAAGGCTGTCAAAGGCATGAATCTACTTTCGGGGCATGTGGGATCTGGAGTATCCGCCGCCCAAAGTGCTCCAGCGGATCTCGAGGATGCATATAATTTCCACGACACATATCTTCAACCCCTCAGGATATTTGACAATGTTATTGGAATGCTCGCGGATGTATGAGCCCATTCTTCCAGTAGTTGGATCCGAACTAATCCCGTTCCACAGGTACATCCATATGCAAAGATTGCACTGGGCATCTTGTCTTGTGCATCAAAAGTATGTTTGGTTCCTCTCTCGTTTCGATCACCAGCTGAGGAGTCATTGGTGTAGATGGTCATCGCTCAATCGGATCGCGACCAAGCAGTGCTTCGTCTTGTCGACAAGTTAGATCAAGTCTACGGCTTCATAATACAGGACGAGACGCTTGGCCAGATTTCATCGATGCGCAGTATCCTCGGACAGATCTCTCAGCAGACCCTTGAATGCGCCCGCTTCATCAGAGATTATTCAGAGACCAAGAGCTTCGGTGAGTCATCAAGCTGTTGCACGTTCCACATACTCAGTCTTCTACCATTATAACAGGGAAGAGACTCGGGAAAGACATTCTCACTGAAACAAATAATGAAATTCAACGGTACAGTGATGTGTTGGATGCGCTCATGCAAAACTTCCGGGACCAAGTTGCTCGGGACGTAGCTATTTATACCCACCATACAGGTAAGGATTGTACTCGCCTCTGACGCAACAGCTATTCATCCCTCTTCAGGCGAACTACTGGACCTCAGTGGTATAACTTATGCGGCGAACGCAGGGCTAGACACCAGGAAACAATGCCTGCAAGG
Source organism: Suillus americanus (assembly GCA_016695465.1). Taxonomy (NCBI): domain Eukaryota; kingdom Fungi; phylum Basidiomycota; class Agaricomycetes; order Boletales; family Suillaceae; genus Suillus; species Suillus americanus. The sequence goes on from MU177904.1 coordinate 504,594, forward strand.
GACGCGCACGGAAATACTCTCCCGGATCACAGATTGGGTCAACAACACAGGAGACGATGTTCCACGCGTGCTGTGGCTATCTGGTCCGGCAGGCAAGGGCAAATCAGCCATCGCCCACACGATTGCTAAGTGGTTCAGCGATGCGGGAGGGCTTGGTTCATATTATTGCTTCGACCGAGATCGAGAAGCCGACCGTCGCCATGAGAAGATATTTTCTACCATCGCGCGCGACCTGGCTGACCGTGATTCAGGGATGAGGCGAGCGTTGGCAGACACAGTTCAGCATGCCAGTGCGCTCAAGACTACAGCTGACATCATTCAGCAATGGCAGAAGCTTCTAATGGAACCACTACAGAAGCTCTCAGAGTCAACCGTGGGCCCTGTTGTGATCGTGATTGACGCACTGGACGAGAGTGGCGCAGTCAAGACACGAACCGACCTTCTTCGCATTCTTTCTGGTAAACTCCAGAACTCTGCTGTTCCCCAAATCACGGAGCTCCCAAAGAACTTTCGGTTCATCGTTACCTTTCGCCCGCTTCGCGACATTCAGATTGCGTTTGCGGGCGCTCAACGCATTCGAAGGATTTCCATGGACGACATTCCAGCAGACGTCGCGGAACGCGATATCTACGTTTACGTGTCAAAGAAGCTGACAGGACTTCCGCAATTTGGGAGCAAAGAGTGTACAGCCCTCGCCAAGAAAGCTGATGGTCTTTTCGAGTGCGCACGTCTTGCTTGCGAATCCATCGAAGCACCCCTCCTGGCTTATCTTCCAATCAGTCCTTCAATATTATGGTGTCCCGCGATCCTGTCAAATGGGAGCACTTGTTGTACGATATGTATGACTTCATTCTTACGGAGATCATGCGAAAAGATAAACACACGGACCCCGAGTTTCAGCAAACACAGCTAGCGACATTTCGCTCCGTGATGGGACAAATTCTTGGCACAGCCGAACCCCTCCCTTTGAATTCCCTGAATGTCATGCGAAGCCATTTCCTAGATGAAATCGAGCGTTATGAAGTGGAGGTCATAGTAGAACATATGGGGTCCCTCCTCAGCGGCACCACCAACTGATCTACCCCAATCCGACCCCTTCATGCATCCTTCCGCGATTTCCTGACGGACCAATCACACAGTGGAGTGTTTTTCGTTGACGTGTCAAATGTACAACACGACCTTGCGTTCGCATCAGTTCGAGTGATGGAACATGGACTTTCCTTCAATATCTGCGATCTAAAATCATCATATCTGCCCAACTCCAAAGATCCCGGGCTGCGAGAACGAGTTGAAAAATGCATCCCCCACACCTATCCTATGCTTGCCGATTTTGGCCTATCCATGTGCAAACAACTCACTTTGATCCAGAAATCGCCAAAGAAATAAAATTATTCTTCGAGCATGAGCGATTGTTCTTCTGGCTTGAGGTACTCGGCCTTATGGATGCGCTTAGCAGCGCCGTCCCCGCCCTTCCGCTTATTACCAAGTGGTTGAAGGTGAGCACACGTTTATTGACTGTCAGATTACATGTTCACCAACTTGCAATCGCAATTTCAGGGTCACACCGGATACGAAGATACATCGTCCGCTGCAATGGATGTGCAGAGATTTATCCAAGTCTTCGGTGGCATCATCTTGCACAGCACACCTCATCTCTATGTATCAGCGCTACCGTTCTCGCCCGTCAACTGTGCACTATCCAGAACGTTTTCTGCACGGTTTCCGAACTGTCTTCGTGTGGCATCTGGACGTGATATCAACTGGACGGCTGTTCAGACTGTGATCACCGGGCACACTAGCCTTGTTTCCTCAGTCTCGTTCTCGCCGGATGGGACTCGCATTGCGACTGGATCATGGGATCACACTGTGCGGCTGTGGGATGCAGCAACGGGGCAGCCAGTAGGCAAACCCTTCCTGGGGCATACTTGGTTCGTGAACTCAGTCGCGTTCTCGCCAAACGGATCTCCCATCGTGACAGGTTCGAACCACAAGACAGTCCGGTTGTGGAATGCAGCAACGCAGCAGCCAATTGGTGAACCCTTATTGGGGCATACTGAGATCGTTAACTCAGTCGCGTTCTCGCCGAACGGATCTCGCATCGTGACAGGTTCGAACGACAAGACAGTCCGGCTGTGGAATGCAGCAACACAGCAGCCAATTGGTGAACCCTTGCGGGGGCACACTGACTCAGTTACCTCAGTCTCGTTCTCACCGGATGAGACTCGCGTCGTTTCTGGTTCATATGATAAGACTGTCCGGCTGTGGGAAGTAGTAACGGGACAGCCAGCCGGTGAGCCCTTGGAAGGGCATACTTCTTCGGTCTACTCAGTCTCGTTCTCTCCGGATGGGACTCGCATCGCATCTGGTTCGCAAGATGGGACTGTCTTGCTGTGGGATGTAGGAACGAGGCAGCCAATTAGTGAGCCCTTGCTGGGGCACACTGGTGGGGTTCGCTCAATCTCATTCTCTCCGGATGGGACTCGCGTCGCTTCTGGTTCGGAAGATCGGACTGTCCGGCTTTGGGATGTAGGAACAGGGCACCCAATTGGTGAGCCCTTGGAAGGGCACACTAGTTCGGTCGCATCAGTCTCGTTCTCGCCGGATGGGGCTCGCGTCGTTTCTGGTTCATCGGATTGTACTGTCCGGCTGTGGGATGCAGCGACAGGGCAGCCAATTGGTACGCCCTTGCGGGGGCACATTCGTTGGGTCAAGTCAGTCTCTTTCTCGCGGGATGGTACTCGTATCATTTCTTGTTCAGGGGATGGGACTGTCCGGGTCTGGTATGCAGCGATTGGGAAGTCGTTCCAGGACCACGCCGAAGAAGACTGTTCAGCATCCTCCTCATATGGCAGTTGCATCCCACATCCAACAGCTGTCATATCTGCACCCAATACTGCGAACAATGACTTCATTTCCTTCTCATCAAACCCGACGATGCATGCACTGTGCGACACTGCTGAGCTACTCGCAGGCAACCCCCATGATGATGACACGTTTTTCCTGAGAGACGATGGATGGGTGTTAGGACCCAATCGTCGACTCTTATTCTGGGTACCGCTCGCTTCTCGAAAAGCATTTTATAATTCTCGAACGGCATTCGTGATTGGGGGAGAATGTGTTGAGCTTGATCTGAGTCGCATGGCACATGGGACACGCTGGCAGCACTGCTGCGAGGAGTGAGTCTTCAGCATTTTCCGTTCCTCACAGTTAATCAATTCGATCATTGTAGCTGTTGATTTCGGTGATCTTGTTCCAGTAAATTGATTTGCGGAGATGCCAGAAACATTTTGTGGAGTACGAAATCGGGTGTATATTTAATTCATGGTTTGTTGGATGTCTATGTGGCATTGCATTTGAATTTGAGGGAACGTCATGTTATAAAGGTGACTAGGTAGCAGGTTTTTGACAGCATGGAACGATCATAGGGCAACGAATAAAGCCATCCGAGATACTGTCGAGCGGAACGAATAGAGAGAAGAGTGTGTTCCCAAAGTGAATTGAAAAGACAGGAGATTGCAGCGGCAGCGGGGTCGTTTGGCTTTGGTTGCACACAGCACACGCGGGTTTCAGTACAACATGAGAATGATGTGTGCAAGGATTTGCGACCCGTGACAGGGATGCTAGAATATGGGAAACTCGAAGAACGAGGAAATGGACGAGCACCTGGGACGAAGATATGACCCTTCATTACCACAAGGCTTAGCTTATCTCATCATGTAGGCTTGGGTGGCTCTTTACTTGGTATTTACTTCTATTTATTCTAGGTACCAGTATACTCATTTCGGTCACGACGTTGGGCGTCAGTGGGTGACGTTAGGCTTGGGCGTTGGGCGTTTTAACTTTGAGCTCTTACTTCTAAGTTGTCGATGTTTAAAACTCGATGTGCACAGTGACAAGTCCGATTCGGATGTACAAAATCTATCTTCGCTGCCTTTCCATACCTCGTCGAAGTGTTTTATTTCACCATCGGGTACATCCTCGGCACCCGGGTCACCAGCTACACATCCACCCCATCGTAAATGACCCCGATATCGATTCCTGTTCTACAGTCTCTGTAAAAGCTGCCCTCCAACTTGAAATTGTCGGCAAATACTATGCCCTGACGGATGACAACGAGGTCTACAGGATTGCAACTGATGAGTAACTGTGATGCGAGCTCCATGGTACCATACTGATTGTTTTGCACGCAGAAGACCGCACGTAGGTTAAACGAGCTGTTCGCCAGCAGCCCAGTGGATTGAGTCTTACGCAACACTCCCATCACTAGTCCCAATCGAGACCAATGCACCCTCAAAGCTGCTGCCAACAGTAACGACGAGTACACCTTCATCTCTCCTGACTCAATTGAAGCATACCTCGATGATCTATGTGTCTCATATCAGCTCCCAGACCTTCAGAGCGCAGGTTGCGTGATTTAACACACCTCTTATGCCTGATATCAGTGTTGCCACAAGTATCATGCTGCAGAAGATGGTAAAAGGCAAGGGGAAAGAGACAGGACAAGCTGATGCTATCGAGATCGACTCTGATTGATAGTGGTTGTGGACATTGTGTACTACCTATGTCCCTGCAGGCCGTATCTACAGTTCCAAACAATGTACCTTTGTCACCCGCGGGTGACCCGTACCACCTGCGGATCCACCCGCGGATCCACCCGCACCCGCAGTGGTACTCTCACCCGCACGGGTGCGGGTAAGCCTTCAAAGTTCTATCTACCCACAATTGGGTATGGGTGCCACCCGGGTCCATCCATGTCACACCCTACAACAAGACCCGGCTCGGCCTAAGACTTCAGGCCAGGCTTTGCACAACACCTACAATACTACACTGACGAGCAGTCTACAACGATAAAATGTCTCCCTCATCCCCAACAGAATTCGATATCATCTTTGCTGGAGGTTAGTATTAACATCTTTTGTCGGGGACTATCTTAATTTCGTGTTTCGTGCAGGTGGTGCTACAGCTTGTGTTGTTGCAGGCCGCCTAGCTGCATGTGATTCCTCGCTGAAGATATTGGTTCTGGAAGCGGGTGAACACACCCTCGACAAACCTGCTCATGTTCAACCTTACCAGTATGCGTTCCATATAGCCCCGACGAGCACGACACTCACATTCAACTTCGCAAATCCCTCTCCTCGTCTCAACGGGCGGGCATTGATTGTTACATCTGGTCGTTCAGTCGGCGGAGGATCGACTATCAATTGTCCGTGGAATTTTTGTCGACATGGACAGAGTGCTGATAAACAGACAGTTGGGTCATACACCCGTCCACCTGCCTCAGATTATGATGATTGGGCAGTCGAAGGTTGGGAATCAAGGAATCTAATTCCACTCATGAAGAAGGTCCTCGAATGAGCTGACTATATATTTGTCGTGCTGACTCTCACATTGCATAGCTGGAGACATACGAGGTGCAGCCTGGTCGTCCAACTCACGGGTATACTGGACCTATCAAGGTGTCCCCTGGTGGGCATAAACTAGGTATCTGCGAAGAGTTCATCCGTGTCGGTACGACCTATCACAAGAGGCCATATTCCGACGACACCGATGATTTAGAAACATGCAATACATACAGCGCGAGTTTTCTAATCTTCCGTGCCTGCAACAACTGATTAGAGCTGCATCAGCCATGGGTGAAGTGAGCACGTCCCCGTAGTTTATTGTGGATCGTATTCATGTGTGAAAAGGTACATAGATGGCACCACTGGAAAGCGTTCCGACGCAGCCCACTGCTACATCTACAATCAAGCTCAGAACCCGAACTTACAAATCTGGGTTGGCAAGCGCGTGACGCGCGTCATCTTCGAGTGAGTGGTACCCCTTGCATCTGTACCCAATTGTTGACACCTTTTCCGAATCACAGAGACAAGCGTGCCGTAGGTATCGAGTTTACCAATGACCCTGTGTCTCGCCCAGATGCAGATCGGTCATTGAGTACCGTGAAAGCTTCAAAGCTTGTTGTTGTCTCTGCCGGAGCATTCGGTTCCCCAGCCATTCTCGAGAGGTCTGGTATCGGTGCCGAGGCAGTACTCAAGCGATGTGGCATTAAACCACTTGTTAGCCTGCCTGGTGTTGGAGAAAACTACGCAGGTGATATTTCATCCATATATTCATGACCTTGGCTTATGGGCATTAGATCACAATGCCGTCTCAGTTCCGTACTTGGCTGCTGATGAGGCAATTACTATGGATCCCCTCTGGCGTAGGGAGGAGAGTGTTACAAAAAGTGAGCATGACCTCACTATGTAACCGATACCTCTCAAAACGACCAACTGCAGATGCTCTCGCACAATGGACCAGCAATGGCAAATCACTCATTGCTTCGAAGTCAGTCAACTTACTAGTTATCATTACTGGAGCATGCTGATTGATATTTCAGTGGTGCTGATGCGAAAATCAAGTGGCGTCCTGATGGCGATGAGCTGAAAGCCATGGGTTCAGCCTTTCAACCGCGATGGAACGAGTTCTTCCGGGATCGCCCGGACAAGTGTGTTTCAATATTTTCCCTGATTGCGGGGTGTGTGTATTTCTTTGGTTTGATGTGAAAGCTCACGATGACTAGATACGTTGGACCCCTTGTCGGTACCCTTCCTCCCCGTAATTACATGATGGCTGTCTACTTTACGGTAATCTTCTCTACTTTGCTTGTGAATTTTTTTGAGCCTTTCAACAGCTTTACCCCGCATCTGCTGGAAGCATGCATATCAAAGTGGACGCAAACGGTAAAGAAGCACTCGATTTCACCCCAGGGTTTTTGGACGAGTGAGTCGGCATATTTCACTCCAGGCCATTGTATGACTATTATTGTTCATCCAGTCCATCCGATATTGTACCAATTAACTTCGCGTACAAGAAAATGCGTGAAATCTACCGACGCATGCCTTCCTACCGAGGCGAACTCGCTGAAGCCCATCCTAAATTCCCAGAGGGAAGCGCTGCGGCCTGTGGAGAAGCGTCTGGGCCAGTCGACCTAAATGCACCTGACATCGTCTACACCGCTGAAGATGACGAAGCCATTGAAAAATATCACCGTGACTGCGGTATGTGTTGGCTTTGCATTTCCGTCGTCCCGGTTACTTACTTACTGAATCGAATCACAGTGCAAACAACTTGGCACTCGGTACGTGCAGCTAAGATAGCTTGAAATGGGGGCTTGATTCATCTGCATGCAGCTTGGTACCTGCGCCATGAAACCGCAGGCGGAACAAGGTGTCGTTGATGCTCGGCTAAACGTGTACGGCGTCACAAACCTCAAGATTGCCGACATGTCTATTGTGCCAAAAAATGTGGGCACGGTGAGTACCCAACCAGATTGACTGACCTTTGGTCTAACCGTCTCCCAAGAACACGTATTCGACGGCGCTCCTCATTGGAGAGAAGGCTGCGATGATCATTGCTGAAGAATTGGGTATTGATTTTGATGTCTAGCTCTAAACATTGTCAGCGGAAAATATCCCGAGGACTCTACTAGGAAAAATCGAATGATGTAGTTGGAATACCATACCCTTGGACGTTAGTTCCTGATCTTGCCTTGACGGTCGTCAGTTAGTCCTAAAAATGCATTGAATCAACAAAGGGTGGGAACCTACCAGTCTTCGTCGTAGTAGGGGCGTTCTCTTGACTCAGAGATGTCGGTCGGTAAGAAATCCAGTGTTGTAACCACATCCTCGTATTCAGGAATTAAGAGCGCGTTCTTGTGTATGCATTGGGCATACTTACTTTCGTTGATGCAACGAACCTGGTACTTAAGCACACACGCCCTGTGCTCCCAATGCCAAATCTGCAGCGTGTCTGCGTTCATCGTACACCGCGCCAGCAGCGATAATGTGCACCGGTTCTCTCGTCGGCATTGCGGAAATAAGGACACGAGAAAGTCTCCTCTGTGTTTGGCACCTGCTGAGTGCAAAATGAGGTTTAAAGCGTCGCCGTTTCCAATACGCCACAACCACACCGTATGCCATCGAGCTGACAAACCACATCAAGAATTCAGTCTAACACGCGCACGTCATTTGGCACTTTGTAGAGAAGCTCACCAAGGTTCGCAGTGGTCCTTTTGCTTCAGTTCCCGATCGCACACCTTCACGTTTCTTGCAAACCTAGTTTGCGTCCAATCGTGACCTCTCAAAAAATAGTTGGTAAAGGGGATCGAATTTGCCACCGGATTGCGTAGACAGGCCATTCAACATCGAAAACAGGGCGCCGCTCGTGAAGGTTGCGCGTCCATGCAGGGTGCTGCGAGGCCTGGTGTTTTGAGGGCCCAGCGACACTCCAAAGTTCTTCATCACCTGCCAGAATCTGCGTCTTAAAATCTGCCAAGCAGTTCATTGCCTTCAAAATAGAGCAATCAGATGGGTGACAATGGATTTTGCATACCTTGTGCTACAGAAACGACACGTTCTGCTGCAAGGCTGGGTATGAGTTCGGCAGGGAATTGTGAACGAAACGACGTAGATACGAGCAGCGTTATAAGTAATCGAGAAGACGAGTAGGAAAACGTTAGAGACGAAGACTTTCTTTGAGGCGTTTGAACGTGCTTGTGAGCGGGGAATCAGTGTATGTATACGTTTTCGAATAGCTGACTAGGCCAGAATGAGCATACGGAGTATATGGTGAGGGTGAAAATGAATGGTCAAGGCAAGGGGATCGTGGAGTCTGAGCACAAGGTAAGATCACAAATGAAAATGGAAAATGCGTGTCTCGGATGCGAAGAGTACCAAAGGCACGTGGACTTCGAGCGACTTCGATTTGAAGCGTGGTCGGTGCGTAGAGGATATACTATTCTTACACTGCAGTTGGGGGAAGGCTTAGCCGCGCAGGTGGTTAGCGATCAGGCAGGCTTTGCACCCAGGATGCTTTAGCTTAGCGCCATCAGGAGTTTCAAGTGCATAGTCGCCACCAATGGTTAGAACAATGTAGACGTCGATGTTGTACGCACTACATCTCGCCAAGGCGAATATGACAAACGTGACCCTGCTGCATATATCCAGAGAGAACTCAACGAAGGAGAGAAGTCGGTGTCCTGGGCATGAGAACACGACGGCCCGTGCTGCGGATTTCCCTGTTCAGCAGAGCATTCACGATGGGATCGAGATATTCGACATCTTGGATAAGTGAAGGATTGCCGAAAAGAAGAGGACCTGGCTTATCCTGTGGGATCGATGATGAGAGCGTAGCGGTTGAATTGTTTCAGGGATCTCCGTGGACAAACTGTCCGATGGGTGTCGGATTAATGAATACTCGCACACGTGCGCCATTTTGTCGCCAATACCGATTACATAATTATAATTAATGTTTCGGCCAGTGATGTAATCAAAAGTTTGGCCTCGAAACGATGTAGCCCACTTGATGATGATGGGAATAGCCTCTTATTACTTCCTTGCTTTAAATTTCATCAATGACCAGAATAGGTCTGAGCACTGGGCCTGACTGGGTAAACAGAATCAGGTGATAAATATATGCAACGGCGGGGATCAAGGATTGCCAGTGAGCGCGGAGCCCCTCGTTTCAGCGAACCATCAAGGCAATTCGCGAGTGGTTAAAGGTTTTGACAGCTCACATCATTCAGCTTCTTTCCAGGTCCTCAGAATCATCAGCCCTCCAACTCGAGTCAGATTTTGCAGACATGTCCTCCTTGAAGTATACCCCGAAGCAAGAAATCACAGAGGTTTCCCCATCCATCATATGGCGCTCATCATAAATGCTGATATATCGTGTAGACTCACAGCAGGCTGTCGAAGACCTTCCGTGAGGGCCGTACTCTTCCGCTGGAATACCGCCGCAAGCAACTTCTCCAGGTTGCCCGTCTCGTCCAGGAAAATGCTGATGCTGTCATGGCCTCCCTGAAAGCTGACCTTGGGAGGCACCCTTTTGAAGCCACCCTCCCGGAACTCGGTCCAATGGTTTCAAGTGCCCTTCATGCTGTCGAAAATCTCGAGAAGTGGAATTCTCCCGAGAAACCGCAAGTAGAGGCTTGGCGCAGTGGGTGGGACACAACAATCTTCAAGGCGCCAAAGGGCACAGTGGTTAACATCAGGCAAGTCGCTACCATATGACCAGGTTACCTTGGCGGCATGTTAACAATCCACCCTCAGTCCCTGGAATTTTCCATGGGTGCTCACGATTTTGCCGCTCATTGGCGCAATCGCTGCGGGTTGCACGTGCTTGATCAAACCTTCAAATCACGCACAAGCTTCTGCAGCCCTCATGGCGAAACTAATCCCGCAATACCTTGACCCGGATGCCTACGCTGTCTGCCTCGGTGCCGTCGAAGAGACCACCCATGTCCTTAGTCTGAAGTGGGACCACATGTTCTACACGGGTAGTACGAGCGTCGGACGGATCGTCGCGGAGGCGGCAGCAAAGCAGCTCACGCCAGTGACTCTCGAGCTTGGTGGACAATCGCCCGTCTTCGTTGACGGGGACAGCACGAACATTGAGATCGCAGCGAAGAGGATTCTATGGGGAAAGCAACAAAATGCAGGACAGGTAAGGTCTACCCAGTTGCCCCAAATATTAACAAAATAACTGTACTGTCACGGCAGGTTTGCGTAGCACCGAATCATGTTTTCGTGCAAGAACAACACCAAAGCGCCCTCGTGGAGGCGTTCAAAAAAGCATATGACTCGTTCTGGCCAAAGGGCCCGCTTGACTCCTCGTCTGAGATGGCTCGCGTGGTGAACGTTCGGCACTACGAACGCAACAAGAGTCTCTTGTCCCGAACTAAAGGAAAGGTCGCATTCGGAGGACAAGCTGGGCAAGATCTTCGTATCGAGCCAGCAATTGTGACCGGCGTAACATTGGACGACCCATTGATGGAAGAGTCAGTTACCCTCGTACCCGTCTGAGTACCATCTAACTATTTGTTCAAACCATGATTGCAGAGAGATATTCGGTCCTATTTTGCCAATCATCCCAGTGGCAAATGTTGACGCTGCCATCTCACACATACGATCTGGGTGAGTCTTTTGAAGACTGCATATCAGCAAAACCCTCATTCCCCATAGGTTCACGCCCCTTGTCATTTACGTTTTCACCGAAAATGAGGAAACCAAAAATAAATGTAGGGTTCGCGTTTCACGTATGCGATGCGCATTGATGAGCTGTGCTCCAAAGTCGTGCAGCACACCCAGAGCGGGCAGCTAATTCTCAACGAAACCTTCGCTCAGGTCGCTGTCTATGAAATACCTTTCGGTGGTCAAGGACAATCTGGCTGTGTGTTATGCACCGTGTATCGTTGAGAAAAGTGCTCATCATTCATTTACTACAGATGGATCATACCTTGGGAAGTACTCCTTCGACACTTTCATCCATCAAAGGGGCTATATCAATGTCCCCGCAGACGCAGGGTGGGTGATACTGCTATGTCGATTTTACCTGATTAACATCTTGAAGAACGGAGGGCTTCATGCAGGGAAGGTACCCACCTTACTCGGCGCCTGCACTTGAGTTCTTCTCCCAGGCGCTCAAAATGAAAATTCCCGACGCTTGATCCGTCGTTCGTGGTTGGAAGCTGTCCTTTGGTTTCACTGATAACAGACCCGAAAATAAAATAAAATAAAACAAGCCTTGTTGAACGAATTGCCCTAGTTATAAAGGCAAATTCAGACGGTTTATGAGAATGTTTGAGTGTTTAGTCACCACCGACCAGTGCAGATTTGTTCCGACATGGTTCGTTAGGATTGTTCAACTTGTTACATTGCAGTGACTCTCATCTTCGATCGCGGGCCAGACACTTTGCTTATTTTCATGTGTTTCTCGATCATTGGTCTTGTAGTAATATGACGTTGCATATAGAATGAAGTCGATAAAGTACTGGACAATCAGGAAAATTGACTAGGAAGTAGTGGTTGCTGCCGCTGGCAGCCTGAGCTTAGAGGTTCAGGCTTTAATGCTGTCCGGTTGAGTTTGACTGCAGGTGTGGCAACCTTAGATCCAGACCCGGCCCCGTACATGGTTTACACATGAACCAGATAGAATTAGCTGCTACGATACGAAGAAAAGAATTGTATAGTCAATGATATCCTACCCATCCTGAAGTCAATGAGTCACCAGGACAACGATATGAATGGTCACGGTGAGCGTGTTTCAAGCGGCCACGTAATGCACATATGCTAGGAGATGATGCGCGAGGTGCAAATGGCGTATCGAGACAGGGCTGGTCGGGGGTGGGTTTGATCCAGCGCGAGTGCAATACAGTACCAAGATCCTGAATGGTGGTGTAGTGGAGAGATCTGGCGCAGGTCATAGGGAGTGCCAGGGGTTCTAGCGCAGTAGCAGGAGTCCTGTCTTGTAGCGTGTCGTAGTCGTCCGCGATAGATAGAGCAGCAGTCTCCTGCCATAGAGGTTTGGCCTTGGTTTTCTTTTCTTTGCAGTTCGTGTCTGTTCCAGTGGCAGGGTCGACAACCGACGGCAGGCACGTTGAGGCTGCGACAGTGTCTATAGCGGAAGCCGCGCAGGGTACGATAAAAGAACTATGAATTCAGGGCTAGCCTCATCAGCATTAAGTGATATGAGCGTGCTGAGGTTCCCGACTCCCACAGTAGTAGTGGGGGAGGAGTGGGAAATCTGGTGGTGACGGAGAGGGGGTGGAAAGGCCTGGCAGAGTTAGGAACTGGCGCGTCAGCGGCGCTACGATAAGTAATCATGATGGTTGCGCTAGAGGGTGCATGGAGTTAGACGGTTGCTTGAACCTATTAGGAATGATGCGGTTGGGCGGTTGAGGCAATTAAGAGGCCAGGAATTTGTCAAGTACTAGCCTTAGGGCGTCGCGATCGGCCCGCGGAACTACTCGTCGATCGGAGTTTGAAAACATGTTGAGCCCGTGGTGAACAACGAGAGCAGCGACTCGGATGGGCTAATTTCCACTCTTCAAATATCCCATGATCACCGCACTGCTGAAGTGATTTCCTCTTGGCCCACTCAGGGCGAATCTGAGCGCTAATGTGCATCTCAGGCTAAATATATAATCAACGAGGTCGGCGAGTATGTTGAATACAGGCTGTGGTGTATCCGGAGGTCAGACAGCTGAAACGACTATCTTCCTTCGTCTATAAAGGGTTGTCTAAGGGAGATTTCCGTGTCTCGGAGATAGGGAGAATCTGCACACAAGTGCTGGCACTATAGGCAAGTTCTGATATTGGGTTGTGGAGATTTTAGACCCGTTAATGAGCATCAACTCGTCACCAAACTTCGAAGTTCTTTATTCAGGTCTGGCTTTGGCGTGGCACAAAATAATGACCTTGGGCAGCTATCAAAATTATGCGCGAATGACAGATCAATTTCGCAGACAGATTTTGCTTGTCTGCAAGGGGCACAGTACCAGTGGTCTAGTGTCGCTCCGATACCGAATTGATCGGATCGGCATCAATACTTGAAATTTAGAGCCTACTCAGGCTAGAGCTGGAGTACGCCTACCAATCTGCTACGAAGTGATGGGCGCAGTTTGTATGACACACACAGCATCTCTTTAAAGGTTTAACGCCCCAATATTTATTGGCGACTTAGCTGCGGACGCTGATAACAGGTAGTTTTTTGTGCAAAGGACACTTTCACTGTATGTACATTAGCAAATACTGGTTGGGCTGCAGATAATCGTCATCATAGCTTCACACTGCTCCAACGATCAAAAGGAACTTGATACCGTGACAGTACGTATACCAATCAGTCCATTATGATGGTGATATATTTTAAGTTGAACTAGAACGTTCAGAATTGGATTGCTGCAAAGACGTCCAAGTTTGTACAATTCCCGATTGGCGTATGACCTTTAAAGCTGAGCCGACATGAAACCTGATACATTCCCCGGTCTCAGGCTCCATCCCTAACATGGCTTCAAGTGGCATCCCGCTGGACACCGCTGCTATATTCTCAACATCGATGGAAGGAATTCTATATGGTGAGTATCGCAATTGGATCTGTCCGTCCTATGGCCACCAAGCTAGCGTTATTCAGGCTTTTCGGTCCTCATGTTTATGGGTACTATCTGGACACTGACCTACAAACAACGCATGAAGGACATAAATCGTCCAATTGCCGTGGTGGCAATCTCGCTGTTGATACTGAGTACCGCAGTTAGTTTCTTGCCTCTTACATATTTTTTCACCTGCTCAAGTCTCCAAAGCACATGATCGTAGACATCATTCGTATCGAACAGGGTCTGGTGACGTATCGTGACACATTCCCAGGGGGGCCACCGGCGTTCTTCGCAGACGTTGCCCAAGAAACGTTTGTGATCAAGAATGTGATATACACCTTGCAAACCATGCTCGGCGATGGGATATTGGTAGGCTCAATTTCATCTGCCAGATTGATATTGCAATTCTCTTGGCTCATGAAATATCTTTTCCGGCGAAAGATTTATCGATGTTATGTCGTTTGGCAAACTGTCTGGGTCATTGCCGTACCCAGTTTGTTGTGGTGCGGTATCACAGGTTAGCTTGCAATCATGCTCAGAGAGTCGTACCTCTGATTTCCCATCGAAGCATGTGGCTTTTGTGCAGTGTATAGTGTTTCACAAGCGAGCAGCGAGGCCGCCATCTTCGCCAAAGCAACTGGTCAATGGATCACGGCGTTCTATTCCATGACACTAGCAACCAATCTGTTGGCTTCAGGTGATCGTGTTTCTACCTGAGCGCACCCCCGGGGGGCTAATTCAAATCCAGGATTTATGGCATACCGCATCTGGACGATCGAACGCAATGTCTCCGCAATTCGCACTTCGAAGAGCACTCTAATGCCAATAATACGTGTACTTGTGGATGCCGCTATTTTATACTCTGTTTCGCTCTTCTCGGCATTGGTATGTTTCACCACATCGAATAACGGACAGTATATTATGCTAGACATGGTGATTTCCGCCATTAATGCTATTTATCGAATATTAATACTGAGTTTTAACTGAACAGATCATGCCGATCATTTCGATTGCCTTCTACATGGTGATCATACGTGTCGCGATCAACAAAAGAACTTCCAGTTACCTCTCGACCGTCGGAGGAAACAGTGCCACAACACCAGGGAACTCGCGGCAATATCCTATGAGGCCTTTGCAGGTGCATGTATCCCAGCTCGCGTACAACGACGATACTTCGTCATACAGAACAGGGAGTCAGGACAAACCATCGACAAAAGTGGAGGTGAAGGAGGCATCGTTCCCCGTGTAGTCAGTGCTATGTTTTCTCGCTGTTCAGAAAGAGAATATGTTCCACTTACCAGGCGAGTACGGTTGAATGTCTGTGCATGCGGTTGCCTTACAGTATCTCATCTAGATTTTATGGCTTAATATACTAATTCTGGAATCAAGGTCATTACATGACTTGAGACATGTAGCCGTTCGGTACAACTCAATTGAACGAAGTCGAGCGCAGTCCTGCGTTCTCGGAGCAAAGCGAAGCTACCTCGAATCACTTCACTTCGACGGCAACATTGTCGACGACAGTATAAGCTACTACTTCGGGTTTCATACGAAGTAAAGCGAACGAGTCCACCATTAGTCACGGTGTTAATGATAGAAGAACGAACAGTAGCACTGGACCGTCAGGTCTTCAGAGTCGGATTTTTACAAGTGAAATGAACAAACCCACAATGACAGAAGGGCGAACAGTAGCACGACATGTTTAATACGTACTTTCGTCCGCCATCATCTCCCTCAACCTCGCAACTTCGATCCGCGGAATCACATCGATTTCAAATGGTGCCGCACGAGAAACAACACTGTCACTAGCTTGCGTGTTGATCGGAGCGTCAGATCGTTGGTCAATGCGGAAAGACCAGAAGAGAAGTGCCAGGGCGATGTACATTGAATTCTCTGCGAGATGCCTGCCGGGACACACCCTTTCAAAGACAAGTGAACTTCGTCAATTCCCAACAGATGTCGGAACAACTTACCGTCTACCAAAGCCAAAGGTGAAAGACTTCATACTGTCCTTAAGGCGGCCTTCGGAATCAAGCCAGCGTTGAGGATCGAATTTTTCAGGATCTGGAAAGGCAATTGGATCGCGACAGATTGCCCTGACAAATTCAGGTAATGAACGGACACACAGCATGAGGAAGTAAAACCTTACCAATGACATCCGTAGACTGTTGCACCCTCAGGAATACGATATCCTTGCTGATTGCACACGCAATTATGTAAATATAATAAGAACGTGACATCAATCCAAGACACCGACCCATATAATATCCCGAGTTGCGCGATGGGGAAATCCTGAGGAACGCGTCAGCGTGCAAGGGCGCAGCGAATTCACGACTTACCTATGGGAATGATAGGTCTCCATCTCAAGGCTTCCAACAGGAATGCGTGCAATTGAGGAAGCGAGCTCGAGTCTTTAAATGTTGGTGCTATCACCAAAAATTAGCCGAGAAGGCAAAATATTCTCCTTTTTAGCCTTACCTCTGTCTGATCCGATGATCATATCGAGCTCTTCATGCACCTTTGCCTGAGCTAGCGGGTGACACGCCGCAGCCATAATAGCAGTAGTAATTCCTACAGTGGTCTGAACCAAGCCTATTAGTAAGTTCACAGAGACGAGATATGATGCATCACTTACTGTATCAGCTCCCGCACCAAAGAGTGTTCCAGCGAGATAGGCCATCTCATCTGTCGCAAGTTGGTGATCTTCGGTGTGTTCCAACAGTGTCTTGGTGAAAGAGGGACCCGCGTTGTTTCGTTCCTAAGTACAAGGAAAATACAAGTGAAGTAAGTTCATCAAAAGAAAAATCCCTCACTATTTCGCTCTTGACGCGCCCTAACTGATGTCTGTATAGACTTAGTTCTTCGTTATGCCACTCAGTAAGTTGCTTTCCGTAACCAGGCAAGTAGCGCAAAAGAGGCACGCGGTCGACGAGATAAGCTCCCGGGCGCATCACAAGTTCAAAATGATCGAGGACTTTGTAGATACGGACAACTTCGGGATCAGTGTAGGCAGTTGGTGTAGACTTCCCATAAGTGACCCGAAGAATGACCGATGCTGAATACCTTCAAGTTGAGGTAGCATATCTATGCAAGGATCACAAAAGGACCTGGTAAGGACATACCGCGCTGCGTGCTTCTGGTGGTTCTTAGGGTCATTCAGGATGTCTAATACAAATTTCCTTGCGTTATCGTGCTGCATATCTTTGTATGCCTCTGCCGTCTTGGGCTGGAGATGGGTATGAACCGCTTTGCGGAGACGCCGGAAGCGTTCTCCGGAACGAGCCATGACAATACGCATCCCATTTGAGAGCATCTCTCCCGCGGCGATAGACGGAGGACGATCTACCAAGGATCTACCTTCTGCCTCCATGATGGTTGTGGTTGCCTGGTGGATGGGTCAATGGTTGAGCAAACTCGAGTATAGATAGATTTTACCTCCACGCTGCCAATGACAATGATCACTTGAGTGCCTTGTCGGAACGATACCACTGGCCCATACTCCCGAACTAGGTCGGTCAGCGCACGAGCAATACTGAGTGGACAGTCCACATCAGTTTTGCATATCAAGGATGACATTTCTAAAACCCACTTGACAGAAGGCAAAGCATTGCTCCAGAACCAACGGGCGGGAGGTCCAGGTGGAAACGGAATGTCATTCTTGTCATTCGCTAACGAAGATTTCTTGTACAGCACGGCGAGCGCCGCCATGGATACGACAACACCAGCAGCACAGTCAGCCGTGATGAGGGTTTCTAGCATCATGATATCAAGTGGGTTGGAATAACATTAGAGTGAAAATTCAGTACGTCTTATAGCAGCTGCTAGTCAGCTGACTCCGACGGCTACAATGCGCAAGAACGACAATTGGAGGGATCTGATGTGAGTAGAATCGCTATTTAAATAGTCAAGATTCACAACACGGTCCGATGCCACGGTGATTCGGTAAATGGGGTCTATACTAGTCTATGTAGTACCTCTTGAAGGTGACCGCCATCATGATAAATACCTTCGATAAGCATGTCTAACAGCATATTTTAGGCATGTTGGCATTGCTCCCAAAAATTATCTATGGAGTTATGGTGGCGTATTGCTGGCACTGCATAGGCATTTCCAGCTTCGACTGACTCGAGAGTCGCTGACACGATCTATTAGGTTGGGCTGGACCGAGCGTTAGCTCGGGATGGGACACAAGCAGATGGAGCCGCTCGGGAGGGCAGGATACCTGCTTACGAATTGGATCACGCCATACGACTCTTCGAGTACATCAGCAAAACCCTAAATTAAGGTCCCCCCATATACAGCGCTGTACAACGCTGTATGTCACTGTGTGGCACTGTATATCACTGTATATGGGGGGACCTCACTGCACATAGGGTTAGGGTTTTGCTGATGTAGTTTTGGGAGGGTGAAAGATAATTGATGCAGGAAACTTTGAGGCCTGAGGCTTGACTAAGTAAATATTAGATGTAAACTACGGTTTGACAAAATTAGAAGTGAATGGTGGGCGGGTACTGTTCAAGCAAGATGAACGACAAACTTGATGTGGGTGCCCCTTCGGCAAGCTCCGGCCCGATTCAGATGGTCCTTCGTATGTTACCTAGTTCTATGTCTATCATGTCTACATCTTATACCTTTCACATGAACTTCCAGCTCAACCCATAGGGCACCGCGTCCTAACGGTTTCCTTTGTTTGTAGCGGTATATAAATATAGAAATTCTCTCCCAAAATACTCTCTGATGAACTTGTCAACTTGCCTATGTCGGTCACAGGTTATGTCTCGTTAATGTCACATATATTGGGGCCACCATAGTGCGTACGCCCCCGGGCCCAGCTATCATTTTCCCCCATGGCTTCAACAGGATTGCCAATGGATACCACAACTATAATTTCAACAGTCCTGGAAGGGATCTTATACGGTGCGTATCGTGATGATCAGTCATTCCAAGCCAACGTTCTTTAGGCTTTTTAGTCCTCATGTTTATTGGTACAATGTGGGCATCGACCTACAAACATCACGTCAATCGCCCAATCATTTTAGTGGCAATCTCGCTGTTCATACTAAGTACTGCGGTGAGCTTCTGGGCTCTTGTATCCCATGTCATCAGCTGAATTCTCTCCCAAGCACATAGTCGTAAACATCATTCGTCTTGAAAATGGATTTGTCAAGTATCGCAACACTTTCCCTGGTGGACCAGCAGCGTTCTTCCAAGATATCAGCCAGCCAACGTTTTTTGTTAAGAATATGATATACGGCTTTCAAACTATGCTTGGCGATGGGGTATTGGTGTGTTCAATTTTTATTTGTTAAATGGAATTTTCTGAGCTTAAAGAGTGCCTTCTCTGGTGAAAGATTTATCGCTGTTACGTGGTTTGGCAATCCATCGGGATTATCATCCTGCCAAGCCTACTGTGGTGCAGCTGCTCAGGTAGGTCGCTATCGTGTTCAGAGAATTATGCGTTCTGATTCTTGAAGCGGCTACTTTAATTGCGATCTTCGACGCTTTACAGGCAAATGGCGGAAATGTCTTCACCGGTCAGACAAGAGTATGGGTTGTTGCCATGGTTACTTTGACACTTTCAACCAACCTGATATCGTCAGGTAAGCGTGATCCCGTGTGAATGCAATGCTGAGGTCCATAACAACCTGAACCTGACTTCGTCCAGGATTAGTTGCGTATCGTATCTGGATGATGGAACGCAAAGTCTCTACAATGCGCGCTACGAGCGACACTTTGATGCCCATTGTGCGCGTGCTTGTGGACGCCACTATCATATATTCTGGGATGCTCCTTGTCATGCTAATCTGCTTCGTCTCCGATAACAATGTCCAGTTTATTATACAAGACATGGTAAGTATCACTGTCGATACCTGTTGTTAAATCTTACTGAACCTCGACAAGATAATGCCAATTATCCCGATCGCATTCTACATGGTGTTTATTCGCATCACATTCAGGAACATCACTCATAGTGACCTCTCAACGGTCTATAGTGCAGGGAGCAATGAGAGGGAGAGCAGCTTGCGGCATCATCCTACGCAGCCCCTGCAATTCATATGCCCCGATGGACGCATACGGACTGTATCTTGAACGGAGTGGGGAATCAGGACAGAACGTTGACATGCAAGGCGGAGTTTAAGGGATTCGAAGGGGCGTCTGGCAACTTCTTGGTCAAGTTCCAACATTCAAGGACACGGATCACGTCCAGCATCTCTCCAGCGTATCAGGTAGAGCAACGCTCATCCCCTATAGGTCTACGCCCCTCGTCATTTATGTCTACGTCTTCACTGCAATTGAAAACGAGGAGACGAAAAACAAATGTAAAGATCAGCGGCATTCCAAAGTCGTACAGCGCACCAAATGGGTAGCTAATTCTCAACGAAACCTTCGCTTAGGTCGCTATCTATGAAATGCCTTTCGGCGCTTAAAGGCAATCCGGCCATGTATTGCGTTCCGCATGTCGTTGAGAGAAGTCATCATTCGAATGGATCATACCTTGGGAAGTACTCCTTCGACACTTTCACCCATCAATGGGGCTATATCAATGTCCCCCGCAGTCACAGGGTGGATATGAGACTGCCCGTGCCGAACTTAGTGCCTGACTAACAGACATATCTTGAAGGACGGAGTTACAGAGGACTTCATACAGGGAAGGTACCCTCCTCACTCGGCGGCCACACTCGAGTTCTTCTCCCAGGCGCTCAAAACGAAAATTCCCGACGCTCAATCGGAGGCTCGTTCGTGGTTTGATAACTTTGTTCGCATGTTGAGGTCTTAATTTAAGTTATCATCTCCAAGGTGAGGCAAGGAGGAAAATATACCAGACCGAGAAAACTGTAATCATACGACATCCAATCGGTCCTGTTGTCCCAAATATTGTAATATAAGTAAGACAACCTTGGATTTCTTAAGGGTGAGTTTTGGCCCCAAAATCGGTAATCTAAAGAATGCTCTTTAGTTTCACTGGCAACGGAACTGAAAAAGAAAAGAAAAGAAAAGAAGCCTCGTTGAACGAGTTGTCGCAACTCCGAAGATGGTTTTTTGGCAAGGCGAGCGCACATGGACTCTGAACAATCTACCACTGAGACGTCAATTTCAAAGAGATAATAGCCCCACTCAATTCCATTTTATTTCGCCCATTTTATTTTCTACAAGCAATTTACAAGTGACAGGGAACTTGAGAGAAATAAAATGCGTTGTAATTGAGGTTGAGCATTTTATTTTATTTTTGATGGCACAGCAGCACTCGCTGAGATTAGAATATGCCGAGGCGGCACATCGAACGACGCAGCCCGAAGGCTCGAAGTCCAACACTGACGGTCATGGACGACGTATTCCAGTGGACGTTCCCCACCGAAAACACATACCCGCAAGTACCGGATGTATTCGAGCAAGCACCTACTATGCACAACAGACATGTACAGCTTCCCCCTGACCTGATGCCCTCGTCCTTCAATCAGTATGACACCGGGAATCTCATCCAGCATGCCAACACTCACCAGATTCCCTGCCCCAGCACACCTGCTCGCCAACCTCATTTCTACATTGATCCAGCCTCTGGTCTTCGTCGGTCCCCTCGAAAAACGCGCCCGGATGGCTACGAAATCATTCCGTTGCAAATTCAAACCACACCAAGCCACCAACCTCATTGGGACATTCCTGCAGCTGAGAGCACTGCACTGACACCTGTGAAAATTCCTGCACGACGTGGGCGCACACGAGTGACTCCGAAGCCGAGAGCCTCGAAGAGCGCGATTTCCGTCTATAGTCTGCTGCGAGGCCTGCAAGAGCAAGGCCAAGAAGTTCGTCGTCGTCATCTTCTGCTGTGGCGAGTTGTGCAATGGCGAGGACCTCAAGCTGTTTAGCTGTAGACTGATAGTGCTTCAGTGGCCGGCGTCCGAGACGTCGTAAACGCGCCATGACGCGTGACCGGTTGACCTATGACGAATATTCCTGGAGAATTCAAGTAGCATTCCCCGCACTCGCATTGTTGAAACTCCGCGATGACGAGTGTTGAACAAACACAAATATATCATTTTATTTTTAACTCACTTGCTTGTTCACACAGCAATATATCCTCGTTCACGAAAAAATAAAATGGGCGAAATAAAATGGAATTGAGTGGGGCTAATACATGGTTTCTTTGCGAAGAGTTGTATCCTCGATACCAGGTCCGACATGACATGCATAACTTTGTTCCTGTTAGAAGCTGAGACACGAAACTCGCTCAGTGCTCGGAGACAACAACTAGACATTATCTATACCGAAGACATGAAACACGCTTGAGGAAATATAAGAGACGGCAGGACGACAAGAGACTAGAGACCATACCTCAGTGTTTGGAGACAACAACTGAGGTATTGGGGAACGAGACGGTACATATTACATACGTGAATGCACATGAAAAGTAGAAAAAGGTGCGATGACGACGACGATTCAGCAGTTCCTGCTTATAATGTGTATCTGAAGTCAGGTGCACGGTCTCCTAGCTCCCGCAATTCCTGGTCCGAATATTGGATTTTCTCTCCCCGTTCCGTTGCGAGGCGTTCGGCAGCATCGCGTTGGGCGTTGATCCTCTTGTAAATGAACGCTACAATTGGCAAAAAGATGAATCCAATCCCGACGAACATGAGTTCCAATGCATCTGGAAAAAGAAGAGTTAGCCGGCGCGAGCCGAGTCAACGAAGTTGAACTTACGCCCAAGAATGAAACGAGGTGAGTCTTGCGATCTATAGATGACGGCTGCAACTGCACCGCTGAAGTTTCCAATGCACATTTGGAGGGGCATGCCAACACCTCTCTTGTACTGGCCGGAAAGATTGTTCCCGAGCCTTGGTTATCATACGTTAGCCTTAGTCACGACGCGACTGATAATGACGTACCAAGAAATGGCTCCAGGATATGCTGCATAGCTTCCCATGACAATGAGGAAAGTCCCAAAGTACTTGACTCCAATGGGTGCAGTTGATATGTTTATCGAAAAGCCGACGAGACACATTGTAAGGCCGGAAAGAATGAAAGGGGATCGTATTTTCAACTTGTCCGAGTAGTATGCAAAAACGAGCAATGTGAGAGCTAAATGGAACAGGTTACTGCGTGAGATTGCAGATGGGTAACAAAACTGACTTGCGGCAACATATGGTGGCACAGTGAGCAACTGGCTGACTGGCGTGCTATATCCAAAGCTGAAATGCAATTGAATAAATGGGTCACAATCAGATTGCCACGACAGACCTCTTGATGATCGTTCTGGCGCCGCAAATAAGTTAAATACCATCTTCAAATATCTAACAACCAACTTACGGGAGAAACAGGGTGATGCCATACACTGAGAGTAATTAAATCAGCTTCTGCCGTCACTGAACGGCAAAGGTGTCACTTACGAGGCCCAACGATTGATACGTAAATGGGGATATGAAGCCAGACCTGACGAGTTGGTTGAGATACGAAAATGACAAACCTCAAAATAATACCTGCCAGTCTCTGAACGCGGCCCAGACGTGCCTGGAGGCAAACCTCTCTTCCTCTCCGACTGATGAGTTGTCGTATTCTGACAAAAATACGAATCGTATCTGCCCTTTTATAATCTGTTACTCCACTCACTTTTCCTCCACACAACAAAAGCACGCTCTTCCGGGGTCAAGAACTTAGCTGTGTCCGGAAAGTCGACCAGCACTGAGACATCATATATTCATTAGCCCTATGTGTGATCAGACGTGTACTATCACTCGCCAAAGAAAGCAATGATGGCTACAACTATCGTTGCAAGGCCTTCAAGCATCTGCATAGAAGATTTGAGCACCACTTCTGACATTGACCGGCGTAAACGAGCTCACGAAGATCCAAGACCATGCTTCGAGTCCTTCCATGCCACCCATGTAGCTAATCCCAAAGGCTAATAAACCGGAGAAAGCACCTGAATTTTGTTTCATTATTAGAACCCCAAAGATGTAGCGAAACAACAAACCTCCAACTGTTGCAGCACCAAAAAACAAGCCAACTATCGGAGCACTTCAACATCCCAAATGGACAACCAAATACAGGATACTTACTTCGATATTGTAACATGTGTCTCGGATACCACAAAGTAAGGCTGCAGATTCATCAGCAATATCCCGCAAAAGTTCTCTACTTATACTCACTAATAAACCACACCAGGGAACAAACCTGCCTCAGCAATACCAAGACAGATTCGCACTCCAACAAGCTGAGGGTATCTGGCATGCAAACAATATCAAGTCAAAAAATTGGCGATATTTGCCCAATCTTACGTCTTCACGAAAGCCATGAGTGTCCTGGCGGTGGACTTCCTCAGCAATTTTAGAGAGTATCAAAACTGAATGACGCACATAACTACCCCCCATGCAAACTGCCGAGCGTGAGATATATTCAGCCGCCATCATGCAAGACTTACATTGATCCCCGGAAGCCATCTCAAATACGAAGAGAGTGAGTCATGCAGTACTCAAAGGTTAACACGAAAACTTGCCTGGATGGCCTGAACACTTTAAGAACCAGGCTTGAGGTTGCAGTCAGAGCGCAAATAACCAACACATTGGGTCCCAAACAAACTTAGCAGGACATTCAAGCAGGCAGTATGGCTTTACGGTTTTCCTCAGAAAAATACGACACCTGTCAGAAAACCGATACTTACTATGATAAACATTATCTGCATCCAGCTGTAAGATTGGCAATAATGTAGACAAAAAACCACACATTACATACCAATGCAATGTTGAATCTGTTTCCCGTGAGATCCAGCTGAGTGACAAGCCCCTCCAACTTCGCATTACCGATGTTACCTATTGAAAAGTAAGGATAATATTCGATCCCAACTGTTGCGATCACTACGCACTTCTATCGATGAAAGCCAGAAGATACATCAAACTGAGGATAGGCACTATCCGCAGGTCAATCTTTCTCCACAGTTTCTTCTCCTGTTCTGGTGTCAGCACTGGGACATTTTTGAGATCCCAAACCGAGTCCTCTGGCTGCCTGTCGCACTGGTTGTGTTCAGAGCTGATGGGATTCGTGTGATCAGCAGGAACAGTGTTCACAACGTAAGTCATGGTAAACGGCGACGAAAAGGGAAGTTCTTAATCCTTCCTGATCCCGAATTCTATATTTGTACTCTGAAGAAATGATGAAGCCCGGACTAGACACGAGGAAGAGAAGATTATGTATCGTCAGTACTAAATACATAGTAGAGTCGTAGTAAGTAGCTCACCTCAGTCTTAGTTTGAAAGGTTGAGGGGAATGAATATTATTGGACGCTGAATATTAAAGGATGTTGGAACGGAGAACGAAACGTGAACGTGGATGGAACGTGTATGACAAGGTAAATGTACATGTAATATAGACACGTACCAGAGATGTATCGTGATATATACCCCCTTGGTTGAATTCTAGATCAGCAGGAACGGGACTGACGTATTCGGCCGTATTCAGATACACCTTGATTGTCTGCCAGCTGTCCCTGCGATAGACGGATCAACATGTGTTGATACAGAAGTCTGCTCCACGGGCGCACTAGAGGTTAGTCGTGCCTTTCGACAGACCATTGCCACGTCGCCATCAATGAAATACATGACACGAGAGAGAATGCCAGTTGCATGAACCTACTTGAATTCGAAGTCCAGAATTTGCATCCGAGGTTACGCAGAACTTTATCCAAACTTCCGAAGGTGATGTCTGTCAACAGCGAGGTTTTAAGGTTGGTCTCATGGGTTCCATTGATGGGTCTGGCTGTTACATCTACGCTGTCCATCCCTAAACGTCAGTACAGTAGACATGCTCATAATGCATAGCGTAACAATGCATAAATCTCATAATGCATGGACTTTTCAGGATCCCGATGATGTTCCTATGTAATTGTATACATATTGCATATTGCATAATGCATGGCCTCGGCGTGGCTTGTATGCATTATGAAGTGCGGAATTAATAGGGTGGGACATAAGGTGCTGCATAAATGTATTGTTCCTCTTGTGCGGCATTGTTTCTTTGAACTATGTATAGAAGCTAGCGAGCAATTACAACAGTATCATACACAAAAATGTCCCTAAACTCGAAGCGTAAACCCCGCGATAAGCCCACAGCATGCAACCGACCTGCGATACAGCGGAAAATCATCACGAAGGACACTGCTCGAACTTCAGCGCTTTCACCTGAATGCTCTTCTCGTCTATCACAACTTCACTTCGTACATTTCGTGCTCAACTAGGACGAGAAGAACTACTTAACGCTAGACAGACCTCTCTAGAACAATTTTTCTCGGTATAATCAGCAGATACTATAGGTAATTTGAAGTCACACTTTTGGCGGAGGTCACATGCGTCACATAAATGTGACATATGTGGTGTTGCATATCTCTCATAATGCATAAACTATTGGCGGTCCCGACAGTATGCATTATGAGCATGTCTACTGTAGTACTATGTTGTTTGAATAACTAGCCATTCATTAGCGCTCTATAATTCAAAAACATTGAACGCCAGGTCTATTCGGGGCCTCTCATGTAGCTCACAGCCTAGGGTAAACGACACGAAAGTATTACTCATAGTGGGAAGTGCACACCTGACGAATTTCGCATCCTGCCATACTTTTCCTGATATCTGGCCGCTAAAGTCAAGGTGACTCAAAGTCTCAATCCAACTCCAGACAATTGGATTTTTTAACAAGCCTAGGACCCCCCAGCAATTCTCCATACATCCATCCCGCCCTCGCCTCCAATGCCCACCACATCCCCAACCCAATCCACCGCAAGCACCTTCATCCTATCCCATACCTTGAAACTGGTCACAGCACCTTTCGTGCTCCGCAGGTCCCATAACCGCGCAATACCATCATAGCTGCCAGTGACAACCTGATGCTTCCCACTTTCAGATGTGGCAATGCAGGATGGAGTCGCAGGGTGCATCATAATGCCTGTGGAGGATGTGAGGGACGAAACACGGAGGTCGAAGATGGACACGGTGCGGTCTGTAGATGCAGCAAGGATAACGTTCCCGTCGGGGGTTTCAGCGAGATCGAGCATCGGACGCTCAGGGACGTTCTGGTGGCGAGATATATTCAGTTTGGGTTCGGCATGAGACAACGAGGGATAAGACTCACAATAGTATTTATACACACACCACTCTCGACATCCCAGGTTCGCACCGTCGAGTCAAAACCACAGCTGTACGCTTTACCTTTTGCAAGTTCACCCGTAGCAAATAATGCTTTTGACACGCGTGCAGTGTGCGATTTTAGTACTGCTATTGGTGCTTTCCGTTTTATGTTTGCGGGGGCGACTTTACGCCGCTTTTTTCTATCATCACCACGCTCTAAATTGACTTGGTGATCGTCGGGTATCGAGGTGTCCCAGACACCGATGAGGCCATCCCACGAGGAGGTGAGGAGATGCGAACCAGATGCATCGATAGATATAGAGGATAGTGGGCTTGTGTGGAGATGTAGAGAAGAAACAGTGGATGCAGTGGGGCTCTCTGGGCTCAGAGATATGCGCGTTAGACACGCAGTGAGGTCATGCGACGAACTTGCTAGAATGCGAGACTCAGTGTCTGGTGACGGGGATGGTACAACGCAGACGGAAGTGATGGGTGATTGGTGCACGGAGGCGTCAAGAACTAGATTTTGCGAATAGTCGAAGAGACGTAGGTGACCGTCATATGATGCTGTTAT
Source organism: Suillus americanus (assembly GCA_016695465.1). NCBI lineage: Eukaryota > Fungi > Basidiomycota > Agaricomycetes > Boletales > Suillaceae > Suillus > Suillus americanus. Next base: position 532,189 of record MU177904.1, read on the forward strand.
GAAGTGTCTGTGGTGATAATTTAAGGTTTAGTACACAGATGGGTCATGATGTGATGTACGCTGGCTGAACATACTGAGGTATTTGGCATGATACTGAAGATACCCAATCCTCATGTGGAAGCTCGGACATGCGCTGAGGAGGCATCACACTCTCGAAATACTCGATCTCTAATGTATCTTCCTGTCATAACGTCAGGCTCTCTCCCAAATGACTCGATGGCTTCGCTCACCTCTCCAACACCCTTCTCAGCACGCCATTCCAAAAGGGATGTTCTAAGAATCTCGCCATGGACAAGGAAGTCAAATGGAATAGGCTGGGGGAGGTCAAGTGCTTTGTTGATGAGTTGGGAGAGTTGGTAGCGTTTCCAGTCCAAGGGGATCATGAATTTTTGGGAGGGGAGTGCATAGGGCGTTTGAGTCGTGAATATGACGGGGTGTGAGGGTGCCGCGGATGACGATGACGACGCCATGGCTGGTTGATAGTGAGCTCGATACCTACACCGGTACGCTCGTTCAGTGAAACCTAATGATATTTTTCTGTGACAGTGTCGGGTCACGTCAGGTTCATGTCACACACAACAGGTTCTTCCGTTGGTCTTCCCACTCGTCTGCCTCCACTCGGAGTACTTGCGGTGCTGATTTAGTGTTGACCGTCATAATGCATGTGCATCAAGCTTTGAAGTTTCGAAATTTCAACATTGATATCTTTTACTTCTATTTGGTCAACCAAACGTACGTACATGTTAACGTTGTTGACTTCGGATTAGATTCTCAAGAACGCGAAGTTTTACCTGTTGCCGTCATGGTTGCCCATTGCAGACAAACCAGGATGCTGAATGCACTGGCGGCCCCAAAGTAAGTTCAGATATTCAGCTTATCTGTTCAACAGGTACATCGTCAAAGCTATATGCTCAATTTCCTACATTGTTTGCCCTTATCATTATCTGGGCTCACTCACATCCTCGGGAATTATTCCACCGCGCGATCTTGACTGACCTATTATTAAATAGCTTGAACTTTGATAGAGCGGGATCAGCTGAGAATTCGCGATCCCGCGGCTCGACATCTGCCCTCACGGGCACGTCCCGTGCACCGTCTGCCAGCCAACATATAAGTAGGAGCCCGTCTACACGTTATCCCTTCACCTTGGATTGTTCCCTTGTCTCGACATTATGTCCAGCTCTGTCGACGAGAAAGGTGGCGGCTCAAACAGCCCCGATAATGATTCTATCTCCGTGTACGAACGACCAAAGGGCTTGCGTGGTGTTTACTATCACCCCATAACGCAAATCGTTATGCTTGCTTTTGTCTGCTTCTTATGCCCTGGGATGTTTAACGCCCTCACTGGACTCGGCGGAGGCGGCCAAGTCAACCCAACAACTTCTGCAAACTCAACTTGTGCGGTATACGCGACATATGCGTTTTTTGCGTTTTTCTCTGGGTAAAGACATTCTATTCCCATGACCATCCGGTGGATGATTGATTGAACGTATAAATTGAAAGAACCGTCAACAACAAGATCGGCGCTAAGCGCACTCTGCTCTTTGGAACATTGGGCTATGCGCTCTATGTCGGTTCTTATCTGCAAGTTCTTTTCTTTTCCTGCCGGTCTCCATCCTTATGCCTAACCCAGCGCGATCAATATCCACCCTGGCGCTGGCTGGTTTGTTGTCACCTCGGGTGCCCTTCTCGGTGTCACTGCTGCGTTCCTGTGGACCGCTCAAGGCGCAATAATGCTAAGCTACTGTACTGAAGCGCAGAAGGGCATCTTTATCAGTATATTCTGGGCCATTTTCAACTTGGGAGCAGTCGTAGGAGCTACCGTGTCCTTCGGGGAGAATATCCACTCAACGGTATGTACTGCGGTGCATTATTGATACCAGTGCTTACCACTGTAGCTTTAGAACAACAATGGTAAGTCTCCTCCCTCATCGTGCTTTCCTCTTAATTCAACTTGTCTCCTACCAAGTCAGCAATGGAACATATGTTGGTCCTGCCAAATGCTTCGTTGGCACTATCATTAATCATAATTACTGCACAGGTCGGAATCCTGGTTCTCACAATACTTGGGGTGACAATCCCTCTTCTGATGGCCGATCCCGACAAAATGATCCGCACAGACGGTACAAGGGTCGTGATGCCTCGCCATCCGTCATGGAAGTCCGAATTTTATGGTTTATGGGTTGCGATCATCACAGACCCCATGATCCTACTGCTCTTCCCGATGTTCTTTGCGAGTAATTACTTTTACACATGGCGTGCGTCACTCTCAATTCCCACTACTTAAAGCAACTGAACCCTCTGAGCAGAGTTCAACGATTACAACTCAGCACTGTTTAACATCCGCGCGAGGTCCCTCAATAATTTCATGTACTGGCTTTCGCAGATCATTGGCAGCGGAATGATCGGAGTCATCCTAGACTCCAAAAGACTGCGGAGACGTGTGCGCGCGTTCACTGGGTGGGGTATTCTACTAGCGATGACATTCACAGTGCACATCTGGGCTTATTATTACCAACGGTTCGCATTCTCCAGCGTAGATAGACCTTCCCGTCAACTCTTGATGATATTTTATCCAGGACGTATACCCGCGCTTCCGTCCCCATAGACTCGCAGAAGATGGATATCTACGACACGAGGTACCCAGCGCATGTCTGGCTCATGATATTCTATGGATTGCTGGACGCAATGTGGCAGACGACGAGCTTCTGGCTCATCGGTGCCATGAGCAATGATACGAACAAATTGGCTATCTACGCCGGGTTTTGTACGCCTCGTCTCCGATTCCACTTGGTATGTGAGTCCTAACTGTATTTTTACAGACCACTCCATTCAGAGCGCTGGAGCTGCTGGCGTGTGGCGGATGGATGCAATAGGGCTTCCGTGAGTCTTAGTCACTCGACTAATTGACCAGGTTCGAAAATTTACCCTGGTTTTACAGCTACATGAACATCTTCCTCTCTACGTGGTGTCTAGTTGTCGCTGGTCTTGTGTTCTCTTTCCCGATGATCTACCTGCGCATCAGAGATACAACTGTGCTCGAAGATGAAGGCTTGTGCGTGACTCTGCTTCCTCTATGTATCTGTCTGCAGTTGCTAAATCTGTGTCATATACAGAATGAAGAGAGATCAAGAGATAAATAATATAAAGGCGAAAGGGACGATCGAGAACGGGAACGAGATGCCATGAGCGCTTCGGAGACATGATATGTGCTCACGACCATTCACACAAGTCAATTTGAAAATCAGATTGTGCACCTGCAGATCTTGGAATCCATCCACCATCGTTCAACTTTGAACGTTTTGAACTTAGAACATGGTTGATGCCCTACGGTTTCAGTAGCGATACAGACGAAATATACCATGGAAAACTGGGCACACAAATCCCATTCAACGGACCAGGTTACGTATATGGGCTGTCTAGCGTGGAATGCATCTATCATATTTAGAGTGGACACGAAAGTGTATTCCTGAAGATGCAACATGTGAACTAGATTTTATGCGCTATATGATCATGTGCATCATGATTGTGCTGGGGTACTAAATGGTATACCTCGAGGTGGCGGATTTTCCAGAGGTAAGTTGATTTCCGTGATCTGTTGTCTGACCTGACACGATTTGGACTGCGTCTTCGCTTCAATCGGATTAGCATCAAGGAGGTTTCGTGGTAAGATCCATGTTATGCTTACTCGATCACACTCAAACGGCTGACACTTAACTAAGTTTAGCTGGATACAGGTGTAGTGAGTCCCTGCGGTGAAATATTTGTGGACACCGCTGCTGACTCGCTTCTAGCACTCCGTCGCAGCACTTCGTGTCATACTCCCAAGTGCGATGACTCACCTATCTGTATTTGCATCGCTCAACAAGCAGTTGTTTGCTCTCCATGATACCATTAACACCATAATAAAAAAACGCGGATGGCACACACGGCATTTTTGAGCTCAGTTTCGCTGCAACTAGCCTATCTCGTTGCGATGTAGATCGCGGTATTGTTATCACCGGTACAGATGCGGCTGGCTTAAGGTCCAGCAAACTATAGCCCATGACTTCATCCACGACGTTGAGAAGCCTGTGTTTCGCAGCCCCTTCGGTGCACTGAAGGATGTCGCGGTTATCGAGACTGCCTCGACTAGTGGTGGAAACTCATCGATCTTGAGCAACTCATCAACCAGTCCTAGATCTGGCATCTGACACCCAAATTTGCAAAGCAAATTGCATTTAGTAATGAAATAATTCTGTTATTAATGACCACAGGCCATTTATTTACGCCACGCATGTGCAATTAGGTTGTGTAATGTCCGTGGCATTCTAGCCGCCGTCTCGGATGCGCGCCATCGTGGTATGCCCCCGCTGATCAAAATACGTGATGGTAATGCACAATCCAAGACTTACCCATGCGCAAGATATTTACAGAAATTCCAGGTTGCGTCAGAAGTTGCCAGTCGCACTTACGCACACGGTGCACACAAAGGTAAGAGGTAAAAACAAACTAATTGGCGAACTCTAAGACATACTGTAAAGTTGTTCAGTGGAAATTCAAATTTCAGTGACATGAAGTGAGGTCACGGTGTCACGGCATCAGCCAAGCGCATGTCACGCTGCTCGACATGATTCAAATTTTCAACGTTGACATCAAATTCCTCAGTTCCATTCGGCCCTACATGTTGCGGATTGCCTTGCTCGTAACTATCTTTGCAGACAACCGGGCCAGTGGTCCAGTCATTCTGCCTGCGCGGTCCGCCAGTAAATTCAAATTTTCAGCTTATCTGCTCGATAGGCACATCTTTGGAGCGGTATGCGCATTTTCAGGCATCATTAACATTCGTGACTTGACTGATCTCGTTATTATTAAACCAAGCGCTTCTACCCTCAGGGTGACGGACTCTAGATAAGGTGAGAGATCGTTGTTTAATCCCACCATGGCGAGCACCATGGTCCCGTGCCATTTCTGCATATGCATCAACGTACAAGCACTGGAGCAAACTCACGCGTTATGCCTCTTATGGATCATTTGATCTCTGTATCATGACAAGCTGTTCTGAGAAAGATAGCGGTTCCAATTGCCATGATAATGATTCTGTCCCCGTGTGTGAACGACCCGAAGGCTTGCGTAGTGTCTATTATCAACCGATAACACAAGTTATTTCGCTTGCCTTTATCTGCTTATTATGCCCTGGGATGTTCAACACCCTCACTGGACTCGGTAGAGGTGGACAAGTTGATACAACGGCTTCTGCAAGTGCAACTTGTGCATCGTGCACAACATACGCGTTCTTCGGATTCTTCTCTGGGCAACACACATTTCCGTTTCAATGATGGTCGTCTAGTGATTTACCGAGCATATGAAGAACTATCTGCAACAAGATCGGTGCTAAGCGCATTCATGCGACTCAATGGCCAAGTCGTGTTACTAATGAGAATTGTTGGCGTAGCACATCGACGGCAGAGGATAGATTGTTGCTACATAACATACTGAACCGTTGAGTTATCGTCACTCGAAGTCGGGCTACCTACTTTATGATACATTGAACAGTTTGGGAAGATGTGATAAAATACATGATGTGATATGTGGAATACGTCAGGGCCCCCGCGGCCAACTAGATGTAGTCTTCCTCCGTTCTCGGAACCTCTACAACGTTATCGCCATTGTCAATATCAAAACCTTCCTCTGCGTCTCTACAGTCGGTAGATTTGAGGCCCTCATTACGCATATGCTGAGACGTGAATTCGATATCGGAGAATTGTGCTGATGGGACAGCGGTTTTACTGGAAGATGCCGCAGATAATGCGGAGCTAATCCAACCGTTCCCTTGGGCCTCGCGGAATATAATCAGCAATGGGGCAATGAGCTATAGAGAGGCAATGTAAGAACAGTCGATGTAAAAACGTAAATTAACATGATAATACTGACTTGCGCCTCTCCAAGCACTTGCATGAACACGTTGGCAACAGGACTTTTCGCCGCGAACGGAATCAAGAACAGTAAGGAGAACGTGGAGTATATCGCAGCGCTCTCAACGATCATTGACTCGACACTAGTGTGTTCCGCTACGTGTCCAGGACCTAATAATGCATGCTTCATGCGGAGACGGTAGAAGTATAGGCGGAGTACGATGAGGATGGTGACGATGATATTGGTGGCAAGTTCAAAGAAAAAGTATGGGAAGGTGAAATTGACAGTTATGCCAGCAGCAGAGTATGGCGATGATGACGGGGATGAGATCTGGTAGAGAAAGAGGCTGCCAAGCACTGAGGAGATTTAGGCACATTAATGCATAGAAGTGTAGACTATTCACCGAAAGATAGGAGGAGCATGGTCCCTAGCATCACGAGGATTGACCATGGACAATTTCCACAATCACGGTATATAATCACGCAGCGCCAGACCTACACTGATGAGGAATGATGATATGACTGTCTCGATCGGAACTCACCATGAGCGCTGTAGCGCACCAATCTGCCAGGACAAAAGCGACATTGGATATCTCATCCACACTGATGGAAAACATCTCAACCTCCCACGCACTGGGACCACCTGGAAAATTTCGATCGTTTATGAAAGCGAGTTGGGTGAATTGGGAGTTGGAGCCTAAGAAAAGCGATCCTAGGGTGAACATGACGCAGACATAGACTAGAAAAAAGCAATTCCTAGTATAATCTGCGTCCCTTACTCGCGTACGGTGCCACAATGACTGCAGACAGAGCCAAAAAAGAGCCAAGACAACGCCATAGCCGACGCCGGTCATGATGCTACCAGCCAGCCATGTTTTCTCGGCGTAGAGCTGAGCGGGGGACTCGTCCGGTGTGTTAGACATGGCAAAGGAGTACAAGACTTTAGCCTTTGCAGTGGGGATTAACTGAGAAAATTTGAAGCCAAGAGAGACATGGCGACAGATATCTTGGCCAAATCTTGGCAGAAAGGCCACTGTCACTGCAGTAACTAGTTTATGTAAAACGTTTAGTTCGGCCCATCAGGATCACCATTGAAATCAGATATCAAAGTCATCAATATTAGCCTATATATACTAACCTTTCCGCTCCAATCGGCATCCCACACTTTCACAAAACTAGTTCTTAACATAGGTATCATTCTCTCTCTAATACAACTCATAACCACCACAATCGAGGCAGAATTGAGTAAGATAGTTCAAGTCGTGGGCCAAGGTCCTGCCGAAGGAGTTTCAATAGTACTGCGCACGTACCCAAAAACAGTCACGGTCCTTCAAGGCTCGTTATATCTAGCAGCGGCCTAAATCAATAGGTAATGTTCGTCCTCAGTCCTCTAGTAGTAGTTTGGATATCGTTGATGTTTTCGTTTATAGGTTACGAAGCACGGATTGTCTTGATGGGGCCACCTGACTTTCGAGGACTCCCAAGTCGGTATCGATATTGACCGGTCCGCTATCGTGCACACAACTTGATTGATTGGCTTGTGGGCTCCTTCGAACCCTCCAAAGCGCTTCGACAGATTGTCGATGATGTACTACATTTCTGCGAGTCGCGGCAAAGTTCAAACATGGCGAGATTCTCCGAACTTCGAAAACTACACGATGCAGGGCATCATTCGTCAAGCCATCGAATTTCCTTGCCTGTAATTAGTTATCAGAGAGATATCACATAACTACGGCGCATGTCTGATTACCTCGACTCATATTCAGGCATTCAGGATCTGAAATTGCTTCTCAGAAACTGTTGTTCTAGGCGTCAAACTTCAAGTATAAAACGTTCAAGGATGGATCGGCGACTTCTTCCCGTTGTTTCGTCGCTGTACAACTATAACTATGGCCAGATATGCAGGCATCGTGTATCGCTCCCTGGACCAACATCTTCAGCATTTGCCACTCCAAGAGGTCGACGTAAGAGTATGGATGGTTGACGGTGAGTCGGAGCGAGATCCATATTCACCACTAATCCGTACTCCTCTTACCTCGTAGTCTCTGCGAGAGTCATGCTCTCTCAAGTCTTCGAGAATGACTCGGAGAGCCCTACAAGCCGCGCAAAATACGTGTTACCTCTTCCAGCGAACGCTGCGAGTTGCGCCTTTGAGCTCGAACATGCCGATGGGCGCATTATAACCGGCATTGCAAAGGAGAAGTCAGAAGCTGCAGAAGCTTTCCACGTTGCAATGGATGCCGAAAGGTCCGCGGGATTAGTAGAATGTGTGGCGAGCGCATTACGATGATCCTGGACGAATTCTGACTCAACCTTGATCTAGTATTCACAATTTCAGTTGGCTCGATTCCCGCCCGGCAGAAAGTTGCAGTCAGATTGACGGTGAGTACGCTCTCAGTTCTTCATAAATATTTTATTTGACGAGCGATCAGTTTGTGATGGATCTTTTGGATGAGGGAAGACAAGATCATGTCTGCCTGCAGCTTCCAATGACCATTGCTAAACGATACGGCGAGACTCCGCTGGATACATCCACGGCTAATGAAAGGACGCGTGTTCGAATCACTGTGGACGTCCAAACCAGTGATGTGATACAGGACATACGTAGCCCTACTCACCGGATTAATCTACGGCGATACAGGATACACGCAGGAACAAAGTCTGAACGACGAATGACCGCATGGTGGTCATCTACGACGTTCCTAGACCAAGACTTCGTGCTGACGGTACATGCCCTTGGACTCAACGAACCTCGGTGTTTCGCCGAAGTCCATCCCCAGCATGCAGATACAATTGCCATGCAGCTCTCTTTCGTACCGAAGTTCAAAATGCCTCGTGTTGCGTCGCAAGAATACATATTCATTGTTGATCGCAGTTCGAGCATGAGCGGAGCCCCGATGGAGACAACTAAGCGCACGCTGGGGATGCTCCTCCACCTCTTGCCAGACTCAGATACGATATTCAATATCTTCAGCTTCGCGAGCGAGGTTGATGGTATGTGGGAGACGAGTGTGTCATTCAACGAGAGGAACATGCAGTATGCGGTAATCGTGTTCTGTTACCGTCCAGAGCAACTAGACATTGAGTGACTTGTGCAGATCTCGAATATACAAGCCATGCAAACCAACAATAGCGGAACGAAATTTTCCCACACCCTGCAGCTTGCAGTGGCATCTCGCAATCACAATCGCCCGACTGTCATATTCGTTCTTACTGGTGGAGGCGGACGTGTTGGAGTGGGCCACCTTCAGAGAAAAGGCATGTTTGCACGGTGTCGTAGAGTGGTCACGCAAGTCTTGTCTAGACTCAAGCGCTTGAGGCCTTCGTCCTACTCAAATGTGCGTCTGATGTCGGTCGAGGCTCTACTCGAACTAATAATGAGATAGTCATCCACAAACCTCGATCCATTCGAGATTGTCTCGGCGGCTGTCGATAAGTGCAGGCCAAATGCGCCATTGAAGGTAGTCACCCTCGGGATCGGTGAACATGCTGCGTCGGCCGTGTGCGAGCGCCTCGCTCGCTCGGGCGGGGGTGAATGTTTGTTTGCAGTTCAAGCTGAAGACATAATTGAGAAATGTGCAAGGCTTCTGAACGCTGGTCGGACGGGTGTAATCGAGAGTGTCGTGGTTGATTGGCATGGTTCGGGCAACCCACAAGTCGTCAACTTCCTACCCTCGAATTACCATCACCCGCCTCCACCCGGTGTCGTGCAGCTGGAGCCGTCACCTCCGATACAGCAGGTTCCACATGATATCATGAAGATATTCCCTGAGATGCGTTCCAACATCTTTGCAATCACCACTTTTAGATCGATCCCTCCTGAAGTCAGGTTGTATGCCAAGGTTGAAGGTTTGGCTGAGATCCTCGAGTTCGTGGTACCGGTCACGGCAGTCAAACCACCGCTCAAGGATGAACTTCCACTCCTTCACACTTTGGCTGCACGGGAACTTATTAAGCACCTGGCGGAGGGTAGAGCACCGCTTCCAAAACCTATGGTACCTACCACGGATGAGGGAGTTCTAAAAGCGGCGATTGTCCGCTTAGGACTTGAATACCAGCTTGTGAGCCGGCACACGTCCTTTGTTGCCATAGAGTCAGCAGCGGGGAGCGGGCTACGCCGGACAACACCATGGGAAAGGTCTCGGCAGCAGCATTACTATGCATCCCCACCTAGCGTTAGTGCTAGTGATGCTGATGAGGACTATGCTCTGGTAGATGAGAGCATGGTACAGACGGTTTTGGACGACTTGTCTCGGGTGGTTGATGCAGTGTTTAGCCTTTTCACCTCAGATCAGGCTGCTCTGACACACTCGAGACGCCAGAGGTTGCTTTCTGGTATATCTGCGCAATCCCGTTCGAGCTCGTCGTCGAGTCAGAGTGCACGCCCGTTCCATCACGATGACTCAATCACAGATACGTTCTCTACATTGAGTTCATTGGCGGGCTTCTCCACCAATCCTCAATGGATCCATTCTCGGTCGTCCAGCCCCCTATACCCTTCGGAAGATTCAATCCAGCGCATCCCATCGCCAGTCTTCGATCCAGCCCGTAACACGCGTCTGAGGGCACGACTGCCGGGAGATGCAGGAGTGTCTGACTCTCGCTCACCATCCGTTCCTAAGGAGGTGTACGCTCTTATCTTGCTGCAGAGCTACAACGGCTCGTTCACACCGTCGCCTCAATTAGAGGCGCTTGTGGGCGTGGAGATCGTGGAACAGGCGGCAGATTTGCAGGTCAATGATAATATATGGGCGACTGCGGTTGTTGTGGCGTACCTGAGGCATCACCTGGGTGCGCAACCGGATTTGTTGCATGTTTTGCTGAACAAGCCTCTGGAGTATGTCGGAGGGAAGGGGAAGGGTTTACTGGCCGGACGAAATTTTTCGGACTTGGTGGCGATTGCGAGACGTTTTGTGGGTTAGTGGTGAGAATGCAAGTGTAGTGTAAGGTTTTGTAGTGTCGAGGCTAGCAGCTGTTTTCTTGTGTTCAGCAGGAAACTTCGTGATTTCGTTGACAGGCCAGACCACCTGGTTTCTCGAAATCTTGGTCCAACTGTCGAGTCCGTCCCGCCAGAAATGCAAGCGAGCGAAAACAGTGAAGATTCATAGGGAGACACTCGCCGTGGTAAGAGGATAAAAAGTAGATAACACAAAGGAGACCGAAAAAATTTACAGTACTGGTTTGGAAGGCGAATCAGTCGAAGGCTGGCCAATGGTGAGCAATCAGGGCATTTGACAGTATTCTCCAGCGTGGAGGATGCCAACAACCCGCAAGAAGCTCGCGTGACACATGAGTATAAGGTGAAACAACAGGCGGGATGGTCATAATGTATGTAGCACTGAAAGTCTCTTGGAGTAAGCAGCGGTGGCGACACAGCGCAGCCAGCAGCAGCAAAGGTTGAACAGCTCACCAGATATGTGCATCTTCGTTGTAAACGGGGACAACCTGAGAATGAGAAGCCCTGAGATTTCCATAGTAGAATCGGATGGTATATATACGTTAATATCGCATATTGGGTAGTATCTCGTAGTAAATAGTCATTCCTTCTTTGTTAGGCGCCAGTGCCTCAAATTCACTTTACCCATGAGCTCGAATGCTCAGATTCGTCCACGTAATCTACCACCACCGAGCGCTCGACACGTACACGTATATCGAGTTCCATGTCGTTGGAATTGCGAGGCGACTTGGGCCTGAACTCTGCACCGATGGGGCTTCTGGCGCTGTCAGAGCCTTTAGAGTGGCTCTTGGACTCGAACTGGGAACGAAGACCGGACATCACTTTTTTCTGCGCAGTGAGTGTGGGACGCGCGATGATCACGTTTTCCAAGCGTTGGGCGTCTGGCTCTAACATTCCTTTGCAGGTTTGGGTGATCGGAGCGGAAACAACGGAAAGAATGATCATTGCGAGTGTTAGTGGAATAGCAGTCAAGCTCTAGAGTGGTGCGCACCTCGTATATTGATGAGAATCCGTTGGCTCATGATCCATGTTACAGCATAACCTATTGATGCCCTAATGACGCATTCTAAGGAGTCTGATCTCTTTGACGCTAGACGATACGAAACTTACCCTGCCGACTAATAATAGGAGCGAGTCGATATAAGTTTCCAAGGTGTATCCGAAGTTAAGCCTACATACCTGAGTCTTGACATTGGTCGTACGGTAAAGGATCAGATTCAATACATTTGCCGCTGAGGGAATGTTAGGAGGGTGCTCATCACAAGCAGACTGTACTTACCAGACAACACGATGAAATATCCGATGCCGTCATAGATCAGGCTAAGTATGATGAGCGACGCACACTGGCTCTGTCAGTGGTAGGGGACTTACACCCGTATTAGCCGTTCCACTCTAACAGCAATGGTTTAGTGACCCGAAATTCGGGAGAGAAAAGACGCACCTGGTACTGAGAGGATTATAACGCAAAAGATACATGGTAGAAATGGTCACCATCGCGATGTCATACACCATCACAGCGAGGTAGTAGAACCAAGTTGACAATACTTTGCCAGCATTTGCCGAGGTGCAGCTATAGTTCATGAAGACCTAAACAGCTCACACTTGTGGTAAAGGACCGCTTACTTTCCCTAAGAAAGAGACAATGTTTGCGTGAGATCTCATTGTGAGGAACACTGACGTACATCAACAACAACAGCTGTATATTCTAAAGATCAGTGTGAACCCAAGATTAAAATAAGCCAGAACTTACGAGTCCGGTGAAATAGATCGGAGAACCACTCCACCTAAAATGAATAAGAGAAATGATGTCATGTCCGTGTAGTAAGAACCCACCGAAATCGAAAAGAGGTATAGCAGCAATAGTGCAATTCCTATCCGCCTATCTCTCCTTGCGATATTGAATGTCCTAAATGATGTCTGTCTGTGCAGCTGCAACCCACAAAAAATCCACAAGCCATACCTGATACCTAGGATAGCCTGCGATACCATAGTTTGTATAGCTACAGCGTGGTCAATAGAGTCATGGTAGGTGAACACCAATAGGACAGACCTTTGAAGGCAGGCGCCACAAGATAGTAGTTTTGACACGTTTGTAGGGTATAGGCGGTGGAGAAGAATCCGTAATTGCTGATTACTATAGCCATAATACTAACATAGCTGCATTGAATGTGAGCGGCAAAATAATCACAAGACAGACTGAGGACAAAATGTACCGTATGAGAATGAATAAGGCGCAGGCAAGACTAATGGAAATTGAGCTTGTCAACGGTGATAGGTGAACAAATGCCCACGTATACATACCTTATATGAAAAATTGACGATTGGCTTCGGTAAAAGCGCCATTCTGCGGGGAGTGTAAGAATATAGCTGAACGTAATATGTCAGAATTTTGTGACAACTACGGGGTTGTAACAAAGAAAGAAAAGACTACTCACTCGTAAAATGCAATGGAGATGGATGCTACCCGCAAATATTTCTCAGAGGTTACGCTGTCTACAGACAAACGCCGCTCCAGAGCCTCCATTTAATAGATGAAAGGCTCGTCGATTAGCTCTGCAGTTCTTGATAATAATTGAGGCGAGGAATGAGGGTAAAAAAGGAATGTAGGCAAGGCCACGACTGACTCGGAACAGGCTAACGCTGAAGCCTTCAACGGATAGGAATGCTATTTCCCGGGCGCTCGAAGGGAAAGAAAGAAACACTTCGGAGGAATGCCAGCCTCAAAGCATCGCTTTTCTACCAAGACCACACTTTGAAATTGATTAAATGTGCTCGGATTAGTAGGCGACAAAAAGGGGCAATCTTGTCTACAGCAAATCTGTCATGCAAGCCAAGATCGAGCCAAGATCAAGCCAGCGAGCAAACAGGCGAGACAAGGCGAGACATTGGCTGGCATTGGCGAGGCACGTCTAACTTTAAGCTTGAAGGTCAGTGTTAACTTTGTTGATTAGTAAGCAGATATGCGGGGTTTATGAAATTCAAATGAAATTTGTTTATGAGTCCGAGTCGTGCCAAGTCAATCAAGTCAGTTACGGTACTCAGACATATAGGTCTTCAAGTTAAGACTTGCGATCGAGGAACGCATCAGCCGGTTGTCGCAATTCTGCCAGACGTCGTCTACAACCCACGCAAAAATTTTCAAATCAGAAGGGCTACCGGTGCCACAGTTGGTAATTTTCAATTACTCCGAGTCAGCGTTCACCAGTGGCAGGCCAGGCCAAGCTCGGGCCCAGGAGAGTCTGGTCTGAAATCTTCGTGGAAAGTGTGCGTCTATCGCTGCACGTCCCGTTGCATCATATCTGCCCAGGTCCCATAGTAAACCTTACCCTCTGACTCAACTTACGCTCACCATTGTGCTCTTCAAGGAATTCCCAGATGTGTACTAGGTTTCAACTTGATACCCAAGTCGTTCCCCCTCAACCTTAGAGACCCTTGTCCTCTTCACCACATCCTGAGTTTCTGTTAGGACGAATGGTGACGTGTGAGCATGCGCGTATGTATTCAGGGCTCTCAGAAACACCTGTCGAGATCCCCTGGGACCCGAGCATACATACTACTTTCCGCACCCCAAAACCATCAAATCAGTGTGTTTGACAGCAATAGAGCCTATGCACTTCCTCCGGATCATACTCCGGAACCTGGACAAAGACCTAAACGGCTCTTTCGAGGATTGTTTCTACGTGTACATCTGGGACTTCAATAAAGGAACCATTGCTCGTTCGGAAAATATAGACGATACAGATCCTCTCGTATATGCAGCCCTTGTCGGACATCCTTTGATAGCGACTAGTATGGACATGTTATCCACGAGCCATCATTAATACACTACTACCGTCTGCCCCACGCGTTTCTCTCGGTATTGCATGCAATGTTTGCAGCTCGAGTCACCAGCTGTGCTGCCCACTGAGTCTTACATCTCATTTATATCTCATCGACATCGCTCAGTTGTGAGATCATGAATATTTCTGGCTGAATGTCCATCTTCACGTTTGTATTCAGCCGCAGATCTGTACATGTATATATAGCGGTATGATCATGATATACAATCCATGCGCAATTTCAAAAACACGAAAACTCCTTATGTAAAACAACAAGCTACTGCATATACTTCGAGACTCCTTTCAATTCAAAAAAAAGTGCCCGTGCGATCGGGTCTCAACAAATCACAAAAGAAACAATCATATCACCACACCACTCATCACGAACCCACTGACTGCCCCGCAATACTCACCAAGTCCCAAAAATCACGTCCAACGAGCAGCCTCGCACCGCCTCTAGCAATATACTCCAGAGCCTTGTTCATCAACGCATCCAACAAATCCTGTTGCGAACCCAGATGATGCTTCAGGTACGCAACAACGACTGCAGTAGCCCATATATTCCCATCGACCTGCAGTTCTACTGCTTTGGCCAATGTATCAATGCCCACAAGCGCACCCAATTCGGGCGACGGCGTGAAAGAGCCGTCGAAGTTTTGCAGGGAGATGATAGCGTACGCTTCCTTGGGCATGGGTGGTACAATGCGCGGAGGCGCTGGAGGCTGTGCCCCCGGCGGCGCGTCATTGAAGACTGGCGATGGCACACGCTGGATCGGATCTTCTGGCGGAGGTACAGGGCTGGGCGGCCGGGAGTAAGACCATCGAGAACTCGTGGAAGAGCCTTCCAATGAACTCAATGTAGAGAAAGTGTCGGTGCTCGAGTTGTCGTGTCGATATGAATCTTCACTTTGAATGGATGGCGAGTTCGAGCGGGACTGTGCAGCGGAATAATACGTGCCGGGAAGCGGCTTCTGGCGTCTTCGAGTTGTGGGGGGAGGATCAGGGAAGAGGAAGTTGAACACCGCGTAAACCGCCTGAGACAAGCTGTCCAAAATGGTCTGCGCGGTGGACACATCTATTCCTGGAGCACCCTTATCAGCAGGATCACTAGTGGCACTAGCGTGGCCATGCTGACGCCGAGACTTTTGCCATGATGTTGACCGGCGCAGCTTCCTTGCTGTCTCATGTCCGGACTCTTCAGCAAAAAAGGACGTGTGTTTGCTCACAAGCTGGTAATTAAGTCCTACGCGAACGATTGCCGCTTTTTGGATGTCCTCATCCGAAGCAGGTGTGATGGGATTGGGAAGTGGCGCTCTACCCTCTGCCAAATCCTTCACGAGTTGTCGTGCAGCTAAGGTATGCAGTAGTGGAATGGACGACCACTCGTCCTTGAATGGTTTCACTTCCGTAACAAGCACGGTATCGTCGATAATCTCTTCCGAGTCTTTAATCTTGGCATGCAACCTGACCTCGGGAGGAATCGAACTAAATGTAGTGATTGCGAAGACATTGAGGCGCATTCCAGGGAATATGCTTGTAATATTAGGCGGCCCTTGCTGCATCGAAGGAGGTGGCTCTAGTTGTACGACGCTGGGCGGAAGCGGGTGATGGTGATTCAAGGGTGAAAAATTGACAGCGGGTGGACTCCCTGAACCATGCCAATCAATTGTGACACTCTCAATCTCGCGTGTCCGACCAGCGTTCAGAAGCATCGCGCATTTGCCTGTAATGTCCTCGGCCTGGACAGCGAACAGACATTTACCTCCGCCCTCACGAGCAAGGCGCTCGCACATGGCAGATGAGACACTTTCACCGATCCCAAGAGTAAATACTCTCAGTTGTGCATTGGCCTTGCAACCTTTCACAGCTCTGGAGACAACCGTAAATGGGTCAAGATTTGCAGAAGCCTAGTTTATCGTCAGATCGAAGAGTTATAGCCAAGTCGTCACACGCACATGTATATCACCGTCAGTGAGGATGAACATAGCAGTCGGGCGGTCGCGGTCACGCGACGCAATAGCGAACTGAAGGGCCTGTGCAATTTCTGTCCCTCCGTAGTTTGCTTCCATGCCTCGTACACTCAAAATCTGTGCACGTCACTCATCAGCTAGTTGCTCTTGACAGTGACAAAACTTACTTACCGCACGACGCATTTCCATCTCATTAAATGACACACTTTGCCTCCACAGACCGTCAACATTGGTTCCAAAGCTGAAGATATTGAAAGTAGTCTGTGAATCCGGCAACAGGTGAAGGAGCATTTCCAGCGTGCGCTTAGCTGTCTGCATCGGGGCTCCGCTCATGCTTCCGCTGCGATCAATGACAAAAATGTACTCTTGCGAATCCAGGGGAGAAACTTTGAAGTTCGGTACAAGGGAGAGCTGCATAGCAATGGTATTACGACCCTGGGGATCAACTTCTGCGAAACACCGAGGTTTGTCGAGTCCAAGAGCATGGACCGTCAATACGAAGTCTTTGTCGAGGAATGTGGTAGACGACCAAGTTACGCACATCCGTCGTTCAGACTTTCTCCCGGTGCGTGACTTGTAGCGTTTGTAAGCAATCGTCGGGTGAGTAGGGCTGCGTATCTCCTGGATCTTTTCACTTGTTTGAACGTCCACAGCGATTTTGACAATCGTCTTTTCATTGGTTGTAGATGCATCGAGCATGGCTGTTGGAGTCTCGCCGTATCGTTCAGCGATAGCCATCGGAAGCTGTAGACGGACTTGGTCCCGTCTTCCATTATCTAAAAGATCTATTACAAACTGTTCACTCATCAGACAAAGTATTCAATAAGCGAGAGTGTACTCACCGTCAGTCTTGCTGTGACCTTCTTTCGAGCGGGAATTGAGCCAATTGAAATCGTGAATACTGGATGAAGGTCAAAGACTCGGTGAGCGCTCGTCCGATATCAATGAAATGTGCTTGTCATACTATCATCCGTCACCCATTCTACAAGTCCTGCAGTCTTTCCGGCATCCACTGCACTCTGGAAAGCTTGTGCGGCTTCCGACTTTTCCTTCGCGACACCGACGATAACACGACCATCAGCATGCTCGAGCTCAAAAGCACAAGCGGCAGCGCTCTCTGGAAGAGGGAATACATATTTGGCCCGGCTGGTAGGGCTCTCTGACACATTCTCAAACACTTGCGAGAGCACAACCCTCGCAGAGACTAGTACAAGGAAAGAGGCGTGCTGATTAGTGATTTTGGCTTGCGCAGCCACAGAAATACGCACTGTCGACCATCCATACTCTCACATCGACCTCTTGAAGCGGCAAATGCAAAAGACGTTGATCTGGGGAGCGATGTACAATTCCTGCATGTCTGTTCATACTTGCCATGAAGTGACGAGATAAGGTGGAGATATCGCTCATAGATCCAAGTTGGACGCTTTATAATTGGAGTTTGACGCCCAAGCTTCCTGTGCTGCAACTTGGTGGCAAGCCATTCCAGATCCTTTGGAAGCATGAACAGGAATATCTAAGGTTATGAAAGTCTGTGCTGCAGCCTTGTTGTGTTCGATTCCTGTGAGCTGCCAGTGAATAAAGTACTAAATGGTGCCCGATTTGATACCGAATATCCCGGCGTCGCACCCGAAGTGCCGCTGAGAATCTCAAACAGACCAGCGGCGGATCCGAGTCGGTCCTGAAACGCTTTGGAAAGATCACAGGCGACTTATATCCACTCAGCATTAGGGTCGCTTCCTCTTCCTTATTTACTACAACCGTTATAACATTAATCACACAGCGGGGGTTTCGACATTTTACCACATTTTGCCACTAGTGAAATCGCATTCGAAATGCAATCTAGAGCGCTCCAGAGCGTTCCAGGCTAGGTCTAGATCTGCTTTTGATTGAAGTTTTGCAAGAGGTAAAATGTCCAAACCTCCGATGTGTCAAGCTCACCATCAAGTACTACCAGTTGCGCCTGACGACGGCTTCGAAGCTATCTGGTGTGCGTCTGTAGGCAAACTTTTCTCAATACGGTAGGGACGACAACGACTCTGGGGTGTCGTTGATGATATCAAAACCGTCATGAACCATTACCATTCTCCCATCTACTCAAAATCGTGAGTCAAGTAGAGCATTGCCACACTTACGGAAAACGACGGAATATTCAAAGAAACTTTGGGAAATTCATAGTAATTCAAAGTAATTCAGAACGCAGTTGAAAAATCTCGTTTACTTTTATTTCAGTGGAATTCCCTGGAATTTCCTGAAATTTCTTGGAATTACCTTGAATTCGTGAAGGAGGTTTTCCTTGATGTATCACTTTCTCTAGGCTTTCGCGATCATCTCGCCATCCAATTTTCTTTACCTTGCTGCCCGTGTAAACGAAGATTTGGCATGGAATTACAGCACTCTCGCCAGCTATCAGGATGGTGTAAAGCGTCTTCTCGCTTAAATTTTCTGCATATGATGTATATTCCGAGTCACGTCTCAGGGAGCAACACCCAACTCGGAAGACTCCAAGTGTCCTACTCTCCCCCACATCATAGTCGATATACTGGCACTTCTGCATTCGCACCTCAACACCCAGACGCTCCAGATACTGCTTGCCTCGCGGTAGCGTTTCCTTAGTATTTTCTGGACCCCGAATCGCAGACTTTTACCCTGTCATTCGACCGAGAGCATTTTTCTAACCGTGTCGTTGTCTTCAAGCCGCATTCGCTAAATAGTCAACGCCACAGCATGCAAACGCATGCACTTTGCATTCTTCAGGCTGATACATACTTGATTTGTTGAATACTACAGGGCCAGGTGCATATATGCACAATTACTGCTATCTTGCTAGTAGTCCTACGGGTCAGGCAACAATACAGGTGAGTTTTTTGCCATATCTACCATCAGCTACTGATTCTCTCTCGTAGGCGTTTACTGGAACTCGACACAGCAATAGTAGTATTGTTATACTTTCTCGTCGTCATATCGAGCTAAAATTTCTGGTAATCTTAGGAGTCGAAATCGACATAATCTGAGTGTTTTTCGTGGTCGCAGCCGTAGTGCTGAATCAATCATTCGCTCAGAGTTCCTCGAACATTCGGGTAAAGAGCACCATCCAGGCTGTCGTCGACGGTACCTTGTATCGAGCGCACGCATCGCGTGCTTTTCGGAGCAGTTCCTTTCTCGTCCAATTGTTTCCATGCTGTGCTTGGACTACTTTTTGACTTTTTCGTACTGTTATTCGTATTGCAGGGAGTGTATCGTATTCTGTAGTAACTACAAGCAATATGATGTATACTATTCTCGCATGATATGAACTACTCGCGACAAATGCGACGCAGTGCCGTATCATGTTACAACAGCTTGAACCTACCTCGCACGACAATGCACAATCCTGACTACTTTTGCATCGTGTATTCGTCCAGATCTCTTGTCGACATTGTGCGAGGGCACCTGCAGTTGATGGTGCACGATGCGGACATCTCTCGCAATGTCCGATGTTTATTGATCATGTTACCAATGATCAGTAGGGCGAAAGTGCCGTTCCGAATTTCCTATGTTTTTTAAAGTCATTTACAAGCATGGTTCCTGTAGCACAAGTACTTACATTCCTATGCACATCCCGTTTCCAGTGAATCACCGAGGAAATAAGTAACAGCAGTCCCACCGCAGTACTGCTTCTCACACGGCTGCTGCGTGAATTGATTCTCAGCTAGCACTGGGGTCTTTCTAGCGAGACGCGTCGTGTTGCACAGCATAAGACATAGGTTCGACATCCAAAGCTACAATCAAGGTTCTGTATCAGCATCCAAGCATAACCAAAGGAAAAACATACCACGAGTACACATAGTGAGATGTGCCTCCGAACCAACTTCTCGGCATTCCGACCGTCACGGACCTTCGATGAGGATACAATTTGTCCTGAGAGCACAGGTTAGAATGACATCTGAACAGCTGCTCCGAAGTGGCATTAGATCATCGCACTGCTATGGAAGGTTGATCAGATGTAACTTTCCTTGTGACCGACGAAATTCACCTTGTGATACACGCAATGTGGATTGCACCTTGAAACCCGCAGGAAGAGTGGTTTTGTAGCTCGATTCCGGAAGGGATGTAAAAAAACTAGTGATCGGCGCGCAAGGCTGCACTACTTGAGATCGGACAAGAAATGAGCGCCGAATTTAAACCACCATCCCATCACAATTAGCGCGACACATCTGCCGTAGCGGAAATATGGGCTATGCACTAGCATACGATAACCTGTTACCTGCCTGTCGAGTAGGGCTCTCAGCGAAAGTTCATGACTCCGAAGGACAATGTGTAGATTTCTGAAAATCAAGACAAGGTCAATAATCCTATGGGAGACTCAACGACACCAGAGCCGGGCCACATCATCGAGGACAGTATCAACCACAAATCAGCTACTGTCAATTCATTCAACAACCTGAGGAGAGCTTCCGAACCAATATCGCCTGAGACGTCTTAGACCACGAGCCGATTCTATCACAAGGGAGGTGGGTCCTAAGATATTTTGGTGCTAGCGGTAAACTCGATGTGAATGGTTGATGTGAAAACGCACGATTGCCAGAACGGAAGAAACTGGGCTTCACACTGCGGCATCCTGAGTAAAACTGCTTTAGCACAGGTGCAAATTGCGCTGGATAACTATCTCGATGAATGGCCATCACGCGTTTTGAGACTGCAAGAGTGATTGTGCGTCAGATTCAGGCATAAACTGAATGTCCTGAGCCCATCTCATTGAGGGCATGGAGTGCGTGCACAAAAAGAACTTGTTCTGTGGGTATGTAAGCCTCGGTCAGCTCAGTTGGTAAGTTACCACTAAAACAGTTTCAAAACAGATCGACTTAAGCCCAGAAGTGATAGATCTACTTCAGCCGGTATATTCTTTTTTGCAACGACCAGCCTCTGCCAGAAAGACGATAATGTTGGCTAGGAAATATGACGAGACTGATTTGTGAACAGCCTGACCCGGTTGTGGCTTGATGTGTGACAATTATTACCCACGTGGCTGAGTGCAAGTGATGAGGAGGCGAAACAGCTTGTTTAGCTCATTCACCATTCCCTTCCGCCATTTCTCATCGTCATGCAATGCTGCTCCTCCATCTCTCCCGTCACAACCCACCTTAACACTAACATATTCTCCATGGGCCATCTGAATTGTATTTTTTGGCGAGAGTGTCTGGAGTATCAAGCGGGGATCAGGGTAATGTTTCCTTGCCTTGGGAATCATGCAATGACGGGGTTGACAAGTGTCTGTAGCTATGATTGACCCCACAATATTCTGAAAAGCTCTCAAATTAATAGGGCGCTCTGCTGGGCATATTGCTTCACCGCAATCGGCATCCGATGAGTGCGATGAGAGCAGAGTCAGCGGCGAGTACGGTGACGACTCCAGCGACACTCCCACATTGCGATAGTGGCTGCAGTGTCTCGTCTTTGCCACCATTGCCTATATCTACCGTTGTTTGCATTTTGCATACGTGCAGCGCTGCCCTTGCATGTGAGTCAGCTCCACGCGTCCTCGTGCTCATCCAAAATGCACAGCATTCTCATAGTTTGCTGGTGATCCTTGCAGGAAACATGCACACATATCATTCAATCGGTGTTAACTTTTGCTCGCTGCCATTTGATGGGCGACTTCAGCCTGCGTTCTCGCCATGCGCAGAACTTGCATGTTGCTGGTCGTCGGCATGTCGGTGGTCGATCAAAGTTGTAGACGCAAGTGTTTTGGAGCGCATACATCCTCGCTCTACTTGACTGTTGCATGCGTGCCTTTGTCAAGACTTGGAAATAGGTGGGAGCCGTATGTCCTGGTTGCATGTGCCATTTCAACTGATTATTTGATGCAGGATACTCCTTCTATGTTTGTCGCCAATGATAACTTATTGGATGAATGTCGTTTCTCATTCATCGCAATTCAGAGAAACATCAATGTATTTCTTTCTTGGCTGCGTAATAAAGGTGCGCGTCTCCAGTACTTCTCACAAAGAATTCCGTCTGATGAGTTCTCTTGTTCCCCCGCCGTTTCTCGTACCCTAACTACGAATTCTGACATATATAATAGCTAGATGATATTCTGGCAGCTTGATACTGACGTAGCTAGTGTATTAGTCCTGAGGTGTTACAGTGAGATTGTTTGGTGGGGACAAACACCGGGGAAACCCTTGGTATTTGTCAGATTTTTATTGTTTTATCTCGGGCCGAGGACTTTTTCGGCAAATTTCCGACCACGCCGCCGCTGCCACCGACGACGACGAAGAGCTCAACTAGTAGAAGCCAGTCTCCCTTAAACACATCTTCATCCTGCCACGTCTCCATGTCATGCCCCGCAACCCGAATCTGGGTACCTCGACCCTTCGAAATCGCAATCGAGTTACCAACAAGACACGCCTCAAGGTCATCCAAGGTAGCATCGATGCAGACCCTCTCGTGGTCGATGAGGACGAGGAAAAAGCCAGGATCATTAGCACTGCTGGCGTGGACGCTGAGGACGCCAATGTGAGTCGTTTTCCCTCTCGCCGTCGCTTCCAACGCCCTTGTTGAATAGGCTGACGTGTCCCTTTCTCATTGGCTGATTGTCGTGGGAAATTTTCTTATCGATGGCTGACTCATATTTCCACCTTAGGAGCACCACTTGCAGGCGGTACTGTCTGCCGCGTCCCAAAGACACCAATCAGTGGGTCGCTCCACACGTGGGGAGAAGGCTGTCGCACCCGCCGCATATATCCCCACACCAGACTCCACTGGTATCGTCGATAACTATGACGAGTTATATCCTTCCCAGCGGTGGGAAGACCCAGGCGCGTACATCAGATCCTCAGAGACTGTCGATGAGGCAGTCTCAAATGCGCTCGTCGATGCGTTCACGTACTACATGGATGAGCGTGATAAGGAGTGGCTCGACAGAAACAACGAGGAAGCGCGTGGGGAAGGCACAAGTGCCCAGGGTGCTCTTTCAGCCTCTGGCGCAACCACCCGCTCTGGCCTATCCCAACGAAGTGCCAAGGCAAAAGGCAAGGAGCCTGAGTCGACACAACCCCTTGCCATTACGGAGGACGAGTTCGAACTTGTAATGGGCATCTTTGAGAAGGTCACCCATGACACCACGGAGTTCTTGCACCATGCAAGTTTACTTACCCTGACCGCCATAATGTACCGCTGATTTGTGTCATAGGGTCTCGAGTCTGGCATGGCGTTTCCTCCGTTTACGGACTACCAAGAAGCATTCTCCTCTCCATTACCACCCTCCATGTTTGCAACGTTCACAGTGCCGACGTGGATACCTCAACCTGCCCTACTATTGCGCTTGGCAAAAGTCATCTATCCTTATTGGCGTGATCGCCGCATCGAAAGAAAAGGCCACCGAATTATACCCATTTTGAATGTCAGTATCTCTATGTTTGTATGATTCGAGCAAAGTTGTTCAAACTGCTTATTAGTTCGATGA
Organism: Suillus americanus; assembly: GCA_016695465.1. Classification (NCBI taxonomy): domain Eukaryota; kingdom Fungi; phylum Basidiomycota; class Agaricomycetes; order Boletales; family Suillaceae; genus Suillus; species Suillus americanus. Next base: position 556,272 of record MU177904.1, read on the forward strand.
GTCGGACGTGCTCAATGAGTCTTATATTTGCTTCCGCCGTCGCGAGATTAAGGCTGTCAGGAAGACCCGTGCTTCGCAGGCGACATCATCCGATAAGCTTTTGCGGTTGCAGAACGAGTTGACGCAGGGTCTGGAGCTCGCCAAAACGCTCCTTTCTAGAGAAAATCTCAAGCGCGACTACACACAGCAAACGCTGCAGGTTTGGGACAAGCGCTTTGAGTTCGCCGAGCTCAAGCGCAAATTTCCCTCGCTGGGTACTAAAGAGGACGAAGAGCTTCTACTTGACAAAGAGAGAGTAGTAAAGAAGCCCAAGATCGAACCTAGTCGTATTACTGGACTCAAGATACGCACGAGAGAGAGCGGGGACCCAGGATCTCCGGCTGTCACTGCTGAGGCGTCTATCCGGCCTAAGGAACGCCTCAGCCTCATCAATGCAGCCATGGAGCGTGACCTTGCGAGCCAAAAGGAACGTGACCACGGGTATGAAGATGTGGTGGAGGTAGGATTACATGAGATATATTCTTCAAACGCTTACCTGTTTTTTTCTCTCAGAATCCTTATCAACGCCCAACATTTTCCTTTCCGCGACGTCACTGGAAGGCCATTTTTTCCTCCTCGCGCCCGTCAACACCATCACCAAATGTAGCAGATGAGGAACCAGAGTGCGTGCGTTATGTCCGCCACCGTGTGACTCGTCTAGGCAACGCTGCAATTGATCGTCGCGACGCTTTCATTCAACGCTATGGAATCCATGGCGATGACTCCACATTTACACGACGACGGCAAGCGTTTGCACGGCGCATGGATGCCATCATTCCCGAGGATGATGAGGAGATTTCAGCTCGTCTACGCGAACGCTGGAGGTTTGATCAAGATGATGAGCCCACGGTTGGACCTGAGGGTGCTGACGAGCAAGATCGGACTCTCATCGATGACTACGATCCAAAGTATCTCCGTCAAATGATGACATTGTTGTCAGATCAAGACCATCTGGCCCTTACGACAGATAACACCATTGTCGTGACCATGGACGGCCGCCAACACTCTGTCTCCCCATATCGTCTTGGAGTGCAACCCCAGTACAGTATCCGCCGCGATCAACATGGCGTTCAGCGGGTATATCCTGGAGGTATGCCGCTGTCGGCCACTCGTGCAGTCCCCGCAGGCATTCCGATGCCGAATGGTGTGCCGATATCCATGCAGGCGCATGTCAAAGCGATGCAACCACCATCAGCCATTCCGCAAATGCGCATCTCATCAAACGGTGCCATGCGTCCTCCAGTTGTTGGGAAGATTGCATCCCCAAGTTCGCCTACTGTAGCACAGCAGTCCTCTCCCCCTCGCGCCGCTTCCACGAATGGAGTCAATGGCAACCATACTGGCACTCCTACGTCAGATGGCGACTCAGTCAGGCTGATCGCTGCATCCAATGGCATCACTGCCAATAGCGCCACGACCATCAATGGCATAGCACATCAGCCCACAGACGTGCAGATGTCTCCCCCTACTGATCCTTCCCAGTCCAATCAGGCCGGCTCACCAGCGCGTCCCAAGACCGAATCCCAGCACGCTCCGGTAGCCCCACCAAGCAACAACCACCAAAATACAAACAACGATAACAACCCGAATAACGCCACCATCAGGCCGCAAAAAAACGGCACCACGCAGCAAAAAACACACTCCAACAAGACGGCGCCACAAAACAACGAGGAACGACCACCACAACAACCGCACTAACCACACCACCCCCAGAAGAACGCAAAACACAACAAGCAGCAGCCAACAGGCGCCAAAAATAATATCAAACATCCTCACGGACGGCAGTGGCCAGGCGTAGCGTCGCCTCATCAGCAGCCCGCGCAGCTTAACGAAGGGACGCCGAGCCCTCATGTTACGCCAGGCAATCTACCTACGCGCACGCCGTCTGCTAATGGTATGCGGAACACCAATCGTGCCGGGAGCATCAACGTTCCTCCGCAAGTCGGTCAACTGCTACAAAACCAGTATGTCATGTCGCCCCATATGCAGCACAACAACCCATCTCCACTACCGTCATCCATCCCATTACCTTCCCATCAGTCCCCCCCTCGCCCGCCGCCCCCACAGACCATGAAAATGGCTTCCCCGTCTCTGCAGCACCAGCAGGTGGTACAGAGTTCCCAAGGCGGATATTAGTATGCACCACTGGGCGTTATGCAATCGGGTTTTCCCGCGTATCTCTCCTGTGATCCTGACATTACCATTTCGTTTATACTCTTTCCGCTCTGTTTTGATTACAATATCACTCCGTTTTATCTGCTTTCCAGTTATGTATTATTGTCGCAATTTGAGGCATTTTCGCTCTTACATCTATCTGGGCGGTGCTTGTCAACCGAGATACATGGTCGCGGGACACACGATCGCCATTGACCAAGCCAGGGTTGGCGGTGAGTGGGATATGAGCGCTCTCAGGTTTACTTCCACAACCATCGCTGACTTGTGCGCCTACATCCCTCGAAGAAGCTCAAACCATTCAAGTTACAATTTTGCGCTAAGAATGACGAGCAGGTAGACGTCGTGGCGTTCCTCAGCACTGATTTCAGCGCCGATAGTTTGCGACAGGTATAATGTACTACCATGCTCGAAGGTAAATACACGGCCCCTCGGGTTGGGGTACATGGGTTTAGAACACAGTGGTACCTACCTACCAGAATTGCATCAAATCAACTTTTTTGGCTTGGATCAGCGCTTCTATATCAAGATGTGTGCTATTTTACCCATATGCTCACGGTATCGTTTCACTTTTAATGTATTGAAGTTCATTTGCTATTGACCGGGGTTCAACGTTCAACTTGTACAGACTTTTATTTAGGCACCACCGATCATCGACCATCCTCCAATCGTGCAAGTATTTCCTGCGGGCCGCACAGTCATTTCCGCCAGGCTTCAGCATGAACACCAGCTTCATATATATTCCTTCGACAGGTCATAAACAACGGGGCACATGGCCGGAGCGCAGCATGCAGGCACACTTCTCGTATCTAATGTACTGAGTTTGTGACCGCGTGTAACAGCGTCGTTTGTTTCCAACCGATGATGGTAGCTTCAGGGACGGCGAATCGTGGTAGAATCTCATCTCTTCAGACGTGCGACCATGTGGTCACCAGCCTTGCACGGCGCATCGGGGTTAAGACAAAGTTCATGCACAAGAGTCGTAGCAAGTGATGACTGACGTGGTGACTTGTAGTGTGTATTTTCGTTTAACTCCACGGTGGCCGTCGTCGGTAGGGCAGCGTGCGATGATCGAATCGTCCTAATTAACCGAATCGTTGTCGCTGTGTACTCTAGGCAATATTCAGGTCGTTATCACTGCACATCAGTATTGACTAGTTCGTTCGCTGATGGTCAGTATCACTAACTTGGGCGTCAGGCAAATGGTGCAAATGGACACCTTTCAAATTGTTCTCGAGTGGTATCCCAACGTCATCGAGCCTTACTACCTACACGAAGTGAGTCTAAACACATCAGGGAATAAGAGTTTGATGTAACGGATATTCAACGAATTATCAGCGCTGCACAAGTACCAAGCGTTCCTTCAGCGTCCGTGGCATGACGGAGCAATACGAAGACAAAATGTGGTCGGTTTCATTTATAATGTGCTCCAGGAGAAAGCGTCATATAAGAACCCTACAAGCTGTTCTGTACCAACGCTATCTACCAAAGAAATTCCGCAAACAAAAGTCCCTGCGAGACAAATACAACAGCGGGAAGAAAATCGACAACCACATACTCTATGTACAATATACGACAAGTATGATATGTAATAAATAGATAACAAATAGCCAAAAGAGTGGAAGCCTCGTCGGGAGGTCCGAGGCGAGGCGAAGGGACATCGATAGCAGAGAGGATATCGCGAAATCGGGAAAGCATGATAGGCGTAGCACTGCGACAATGATAACTCATTTTATTTTTCATATGTGAAGGTCAGCTTCCTGGGCGTCAAAGGGTTGTCTTGCGACGTCGTGTCGACTGAGATATTCGAGTGGCGTTGGCGCACTTGGAATGCATATTCCGAGGGCGACTCGTCGACGATACGGGTGTTGCGGTTAAGCAAGATCTTGATCCAGGTGGGCACGATGCCGCCGGGGGGGACGACCCAGGGCTCGGATGCGTCATAGTTGGGTGGCATGATTGCATTGTTGGAGATCTTGGCGACGATCCATACGAAGCCGTTGATAATGACATAGGAGAATATGCCGACAATGACGCCATACGCAATGCTGCGCCTTGCTGTCAATATCTCAAACCCTGTAAGATGTGTTCAGGGGACTCACTTGTATGACAGAGGTATAAATAGGATGGTGAGGAAAGCAGGGACAGCATCGCCGACATAGTCCCAGTTGATATCACGAACATTGCGGATCATGAGCGAGCCGACAACGACGAGCGCGCCGCCGGTAGCCCAGGGTGGAATGGAAGCAAAGACGGGCGCGAAAAAGACGGAGACGAAGAAGAGGAGGCCAGTGACGATTGCAGTGATACCAGTCTTACCCCCCTCTGTGAGCTTGATCAGATCCAAGATATTATATCGAAGAGGGAATGGTGTTCATACCGGCAATACCAGTGGCACTCTCAATAAATGCCGTGACGGGACTTGTGCCCGCGAGTGCACCCATGGAGATAGAGAAGGCATCGACACAGTATGCGATGGTAGAGTTTTCAAAATCAAGGGTGACAGGATCACGAAGGCCGGCGAATTTAACCATAGAGTAAAGAGTACCGGTGGTATCTTAATGAAACACTGATTCCAGATGCGGTTTCATGTCATTGGTGAAACACTCACCCAAGATATCCACATAAAGGAAAGTTATAAGTGCATACCACACCTTTCCATTACTATAGTGATACTTGAAAGCAATACATGAGCTTTGCCCTCTGCAAGATCGGGATCTTACTTACATCTAGTGCATTACCAATGTGTTGCAAAGGATGCCAAGTAACAACCTGCTTGAAAAAGTCGAACAGCTGATCACCGGCGGCGTCGTGTGGGAAGTATGTGACAGAGGTGTTTCGCGGCCAAGAGATAATGGAAGTGATGAAGATACCGATCAGGAGAGATCCCTTGACACGATAAAGCATCAATAAGATCGTGAGGATACTGGTTAGGGTATGCCGTAAGTACAACGAAAGATAAGAAGCGGACCGTACATACCCGCCAGTAAAGATACCAAGCCATACGGTAGGACTCCGTAGGACTTGAGAACCACAATAATATGGTAGACCTTCCAACCAATCTACAAACGGCGCCCATCAGACTCGATGGTGATGCAACGACACGCAGTGAGCGTACCTGACTCGAGACAGCCACCCAGGCCAACCAAGTTGGTGGGGTCGCCTCCAATCACATTCAAGCCACCGGATGCTGTACAAAAATATAAATAAAGAATACCCATCAGAAGGAACAAGTATAGACAAACTTAGTCCAATGAAGCTGTGTAGCAACGAACAATGATGGGAGCATCAGTCACAGGTTCATCATCGATCGGCGCGAAATGATGAACTTACGCAATGTACAATCCGATACCAGCACCTACAGCAAGGACAAGGGATTGTGGCATAATGCGAGCAAGCCATTGACGTAAGCCTAGAAGGGACAAGATGAAGAAGATCCATCTGCAGAGGGCGTCTAATTAGGCAAAGAGCTCCGCGGGAGACATGGACTTACCCTTCCAAGAAAACAGCAGAGAGTGCTTCTCTGTAAGTAATAAACCCGCTGCCGTGATAACCAACAACAGAGTATGTGAACTGTAGAAACAGTATCAATGAGCATGTCTAGATTCCAGCCTGAGATGGGCGTCAGGTCACGAACGGACGTACATAGGCATTAAGTCCCATCCCTGGAGCCATACCGACAGGTAAATTCGCAAGGGCACCCATTAAAACTGATGCGAGAGCGGACATGGCTGCTGTAGAAGTGATGAGATCTTGTTTCACTTCTTGAACACATTGGAGATATGTCGGATCAGTAGCACAGTTATTGGCGGCTTCACAGACACAAGTTCCCCCAGAGTCAGATACGATGGAAGCGTTTACAGAAATCTTGGAGGGATAGATTGATTGAATGGTGATTTGACAGTAACGAAGGAAGAACATACGATGTACGCCATGGCCGCCTGAGAATGGCGTTAATAAAATAATCTCAACGGTGAAAAATTTATTCTCACCCAGGTCGTTATACCTGCACGAATATCGGTCTGGTGGATACAAGTTACATCAGACTATGAGGTCTGAGGGAGGTGGAGAACAAGCAACGAACCATAAAACGCGAACCTTCGCGCTCACGGGCATGGCCTGAGCCCTCGAGGCGAAACCATCGCCCGACTTCAGAATCAGCAACCTAGAAAGAACGAAGGGAAATAATGTTATCAAGATAACTGGGCTGCCAAGGGGGTGTACGAACCTGGGCGTTAAGCCTATCAGCGAAAGTAAGCATGTTGATAGAGGTGAGGAAAAAAGGAGCGTCGGCAGAAGAGAATGCTATATAACAGAATCTCAGAGTGGGACCTAACGGAGGTTGAAGCGAAACTCTCACTTCAAACTTGAGAAGTTAATGGGCTGTATGATAATATATATCTCTTGATTAACACTACATAAACGCTGCGGCTGAGTTACCGAATGCGGATCTCGGTGACATCCCGATCAGAACCTTGGTGTCACGTTATACTATTAGTCACACCAACGTGTCCAATTGTCTGACCTTTTGAGCATCCCTGGGACCCCTTGCCAAGATTTCTCGTAGCTGTAGCCCAGGCCCCAGGGGGTACTACATGCCCATAGTCCAACATGCACTACGCTGTATACAGGAGAGCATAGATTTGAAGACCCGAATAGGGTTGACAAATTCATTATCACCTGGTCCCAGGTGACAGTTTCTTCCTGATCGTTCCAAGGACCGATCCGAGTTTCGAAACATTTTGAGTTTAGCTGTAACAGTTCAGAGTTAGGACCTTGCGGAGTTGAGAAGGCTCGGGCAGATTTTCGAATCATCGATTACACGGAATGATGACCTCGGCGTACGCTGGTAGTAATATTGAGGTAATAAATTATTAAAAGTTTGGGCACAAAGGTTTTGACAAGATTCAGGGTGTATCATCACATTCTACATTCACGAAGCGTGCTGCCTTGGGTCATGAAATTAAAAATTGAATGCTGATTTGGAATGTAAGAGTAATCTCACTCGAGAATAACTTGATTCGATCGATGGGACTTGTGATATGTTATCTTGTGCATATGTTGGGGCCGGAGATGACCTTGTCCTATACGTACTAACGCGGAGCTCGCTGACCGAGAATACACGACGGCCATGTGAGCAGAACACAAGGGGAGCACTGAATTTGAGGGCATTTATGACATGATTAATTACGAACAGGCCCGCACAAGAACAAAGCACTCAACGCATCGATGTCCCGCGTTCATATCGATTAGTAGCCTATGCCTCGACTCGTAATTGGAGTCAGGTTACCAGGTCATTGGCAAGATAATTCTTATTGGAGTGTCGTTAGTTATACTTCGAAACTTTCGAAACATTTCAGAATGGTGCTATCACCATGAATATCCGAAGTGACGAAACAGAGCTAAGTTTATGAAACGGTAAGACGTCACACATGACTATGGGGCGCGGTGCCTGGGTAGTATTTGTTGAAGGGCAAGGACCAGGACCAGGCCAATCCAGACTTACAAATGTGCTCGAATCATGGAAGACGCCCAGTGAATCAGAAGGTTAATGAGTCCTATTCTTGGCGAATTGGGGTTAGTAAGCTTCCATAAGTTGCTATATGACGTATACTAGCAACCAATTTCGTCGTAACGCCGCAAATTCTCTGACCTAGAACTCTTGGAAAGGATCAAATCTCGTGATATTCTATGCCACGCGAGGGCACATGACCAAGGGGCAAACGGAAAGCTTATTATAATGGTTTGACACTTGGTACTATAGCGCTTGTTGTGGAGGCAAGCGATTTGGATAGCGGCATACTAGAAAGAATCGCTGACTTTCCCTAATATAGAAGGCTATTGTTGAACTTGAATGGTTTACTCTCTCAGGTTCACACTGCTTGTCTACATTTCCCGTCCCTGACATGAAGCGGCGTCCATGAACCCCACGTCAGTGGAGGAGGCTTGACAGTTCCTCACGTCCAATTTCTCATTACCGCCTTTTTTATTCCAATCGAGGACGACGCCCTATGTAAAGAAGTACCCCCTGATATCCGAAATTGCGAATGCCCTGATCAGTGCTTGTCTGCCGTCCCCGCCGGCCGCTTTAGACGCGCATTTCAAACGAAGATGAGATGATATGGAGTGGTTGGCTGGCTTGCGATGATGGACCTCGTCCGCTTTTGCGGAGTGTTACAGGAATCTGTTGGACCGCCATCAGCGCACATGCTAGCGCATGATGTGTATCATGATCATCGCTTGGGAAGAACTGTTCAGTGAATTGGCGTGACTGTTCTTCCATTCTGCTTCTCTTGCAACCTTAACTTTAAGCGTGCTGTACAGTAGTCCTCGGATAATACTGTTTGCCGCATCATTCGTCTCGACCTCAACGATACCAATCCCCGCTCGCCTAACTTCTGGCCCACTGCTTCCATTGCACAGACCTGTTTCAACACTTTCCTCATTAAGGTCTTTGGCATCATTTCCTTACTTGCCGCTGCCTTGTCAGTATCACCTCAGTAATACTTCCGACCAAATAATTTCGTCCCCAGCAGCCAAGACCCTTGTCATTGTGCCTATAACGTCTGCCCTGGTTATGTACCTGCGTCCACATCGCATTGCTGCGATTGTAGCCACTCACTGCAATGACTCCTAGCAACGCAGATGTCCCACTCCGGGAAAACGTGGAGACAGTGATCGACTCATCTCGCAACTCCAAGTGACCCACTGCGTCAATCAGCCCGGCCTAGACCTCTTCATAAAACGTACAACTTCATCTCGGACATGCGCGCCCCGGGTTCTTTCGGGAGCGTCCATTGATACACGCGCCACCAAATGCGAGATTGATCATTGCAGGAATCGTGTTGAATGCAGACGATAAAGTCGCTGGACACATGTCAGTCGTCGTGCGAGGGAATAAACACGAGATTGTGGACTGGAAAAGGGGACATGCCGTGGGTCAGCGGGATCGTCATATAGTAAGCCCAAGATGCCCGCCGCGATGCCACGGTACCCACAAACAAAGGACAGATCAGTCTGGGTTCTGGACATAAAGGATGAGTCGAAATTTAGTGTTCGTTGGATTGCGAGAATATTCTCAGTTGTATCAAGTGACACCCAGCTATGGCTAGACTGGCGGGTCTGGATCTAAAGTGAAGAATCTCGCTTCAAAAAGAAAAGTGCAAGTGAGCCGGAGTTGGGACTTGCCGCGCAACAAACAGTTCAAAATCCGATTATAATGTTAGTACACATAATGCATGCATAGTAAGTAGTACCCATCAGGGGGTCGTAGAGCACTGTGACTTCAATAGACATTCATGTGCTCTATGTACTACTCAGTGATTTTCAACTGGCGGTGACCTGACCAATATGGATTCCATACAGATATGATAATACCGCTTTATCTCCTTACCAGAACGTTGGCTTCGACTCACCTGACTTGGGCGCGCAGTTTGCATTCGAGTTGTATCAGAAACGCATCAAAATTTACAGTTTAGTACGCGAAGGCACAGTCAAATAATTAGCACATGACTGGCAAGTCACATCGACTAACTGCATCAGGTTTAAAATTTAACGTCTGGGCAGCCCCCGGGCCATACCATCCAGAATTACGTCTACTCATTGCACAGGATTTACTTAATAGGAGTCCGACGAGATGCAGAAAAAGGAAACATCAAACGCGTTTGATCAGATCAGTGTGTGTGTCACAGGCAGTTCGGAAGCCGCAAGCGAGGTGACATAACGTTCTCGGTACTACTAGTCTCGAGCAAGTTAGGTCAAAGTTGCTAGGTGACTTACTGCGGCCCAGAGTCTGATTAGGAGTGATCCCGTAGCTTCTCAGAAGTTATCACATTTTGTTCTCCAATTCGACACCCGGGATTCGGGAACACTACTGGAAAGTTCTGGGCTAGATGTTCTACTCAACGTATACGAGCCCCAGCGCCACCTTGGTGGGCCAGTCACGAAGCGGTTCAATGCCCCAGTGAGCGCTTCCTGTCGGGTATTCATGAACGAAGGGCATGTGATGTTGCACCCTTAGTTCGAGCTCGTCTAAGACAGACGGGACGTCCGGCAAATCTAACTCGGATGTTGATCGGAACAACGACGAGAATATTCGAGGTCAATTTTGGGCGATATATGAACGCGAGGCTGGGTATCATGTCGAGGAGTTCCTTGAAAAACACAAGGGTGACATGGATATCGTTCTTATATTCGTGAGTATCTAGCAGTTAAAATCTCCATCTCGGCGTGTTTCTATGTGGAACCGCGATTCTGACCATAATATACAGTCAGGTCTCTTTTCCGCAGTCAGCACCACTTTCATCGTTTCTCTTCAATCCGGGCTCAGTCCGGACGAAAGTGAGATGACAAACGCCCTTTTGAAACTGCTTATCCACACACTTAACAACACTGCGTTCGACGGTCAACAGCCCGACCTCCCACAATGGAATGGACCAGGAGCGACTGAGATTTGGATACAGTGTCTCATGTACGCCAGTCTCAGTACCAGTCTCATTGCTGCGCTGGGTGCCGTATTGGGCAAGCAATGGCTGGGGCATTTCATCCGCGGCGGACGTGGGCCGATCGACGCCCGCGGTCGTCTGAGGCAACAGAAGATGGATGGTCTCCAGACGTGGTACTTCAGTGCTGTCTTGGAGGCGCTTCCGTTATTGATCCAGGTTTCCCTGCTTTTATTCGGAATTGCTCTAGGTGCTAGCATTTGGACGCAGCAGCCGACCATTGCAGCTCCAGTAGTATTGACGATGGCATTTGGAGCCCTGTTTTATGGCATCATCATCCTATCCTGCGTCGTTTCTCCAACTTGTCCATTCCAGACCACTGCGTCAACAATCCTCCGGTTTACCTTACAAAGCCTCAGTCGTTCGATCCGGAAATTCCACCTCTCGCTGGCGGGCTGGGTCCCATCGCTCCTTTTTGGAGTGGCCTCTGCTTCCAGGCTGTGGAATGATGCACGCGGGTATGATAATGACAAAGACTTTGGACTGCCGCACAAAGCAGATGCTCCTCACGACGCGTCCGCGGTTCGCTGGATAATGGAGACAACTACAGATCCAAATGTCATTACTTCAGCTGCGCTTATGGTTCCCGAGATTGAATGGCCCAAATTAATTGACGTCTCTGCTGCAATCATGCAACTACGAGATACCTTTATAGGTTGCTTTGAAAGCACTCAGGGCAGGCAGCCCAAGCTTAGGCTTCATTCAAAGACTCGTGCACTTGCTTGCGGGAAAGCTTTGATCCACCTATACTTCGTGCGGTTGGATGGCAGGGATATGCATCAGCTGTTCTTTGACCCGTTAGAGTCGGCACCAGCGACACCGGTCGCGACTCAGCCTCCCGACATATCTTGGTTCACCTTCCTTGTGCTGAAAGATACGGAGATGCAATTTATCTGCGACATGATACGGAGTGCCTTCCGACTGAGCTTAGGGCACCGTCCTTTCGTTCCCCGGATACCTGACTCATACCTGGCGTGGATGTCGTACTCCATTCCGCACTGTTTGTTACATTACAAGCGAGAAAGGCACCTTCGCATGTGGGCTATTGATGCCATCACTCGTTTACTCGTCTTTCCACTGCCTCCAAGGGCTGTGATCGTTAACTGTTTGACGGCTGCTGCGCTCATGATCGGCATCCCTGTTGAAGAGGATGCTTTGATTCGTCTCGACAGGGGGTGAGCCCTTAATTTATACTTTATTCGCCGTGTTGCCTAATGCGCTCTACAGGGATGAACTCGAATCTATGCTCTTGCAGGTTCTGCAAGGCTTGCAGGATCGAGATCTACAGGCAACGCTAGAAAAGGGCTTATCAGCAGCATCCCCAAATGACCCAGATGGTGGTCTCGAAGATGTTGATATCGCAATGCTCTTTCGCCCTCTCTCGGTTCTCATCGAAGTCGTCGAGTATCGTCAGATATTCCGCGACCATAATTTACCTGCTTGGGCGCTGCAACTTTGCAGACGTATGGTAGAAAGAGCCAATATCAAACCTCCTTTGAACCCAATTGCCGCAGATAACCAATATCAGTGTCTCAGCAACGCCAGAGCTGCACTTCACCTTAGTATCGTTGCCGACGCGGACCCCAGGTACAGGGCTGGTGATTGGCGCGCACAGTTTAATTGCATCATAGTAGGCATCAAGCACGGAAAACGCCCCAGGGAAGACTTCACATGGTTGCTTGACTTCATTGTTCATCATCGTGATACCAAGGACCACCTTGCTTTGGGCGATGCCCTCCAAGCCATGAGCAAGGTTGGCGAGGTAGAGTGGCCTGAAGATTTGATGCAGGTCTACTACTCGAGCATTTGTGTAGCCATGAGTCCAGATATGCCCGCCCGAACACGTCACTCTGGAATGGCGGCGCTTCACGCAGTTAGGAGAAAGGTGGCTTCAGATGACTTAACGCCGAGCATGATGGTCAATCTCTCACTTACGCTGTCCTCTACCGCTGCTTTCTCCATCGATCCTCCTGTAGACGACGAGCCTTCTCATACCTTGCCCCTCTCAGAGATCGCGCAATCATGGAGGCGTGACCTGTGTTACATTCAAATCATCTTTGCGCTGCGGCAGTCGGGCAAATGGGACGAGTATTTAGCGAACGACGGGCACCTTGAGCGATGCGCCGGGATTGCTACCAGTTTGGCAAACGAGAATCGCAGTGGGCACACGCGGGTTATATCTCAGCTGAACGCAGGACATCTCGCGCTTTACCTTGCAGCCGTCCTCGCGGGGGAACAGCACGACACTGCCTTTAGTACAGATGCAACTGGCATCTCCACGCCGACGGACACAGATAAGCTGTGCTGGAAACTCATCCGCAAAGCTTGGGCGTATGCGTCCTCGCAACGGCTGGACGAGGGCGTCCAACGCGTCGTCCCCATCCTCGTCCAGCACACCCTGCGACACATGAAGGGAGGTCAACAGGACGTGTCGCGCTCCATGGAGGCAGCGGTGTCGAAAGTACTGGTTGCACTGCGATCACTACCAAGTGTCGATTCGGATGATGATCATGTAAATGAACTGGTGGAGCTATTGGGATTAGGGGAAACGGTGGGGAGAACGACGAAACTTCACGTCGGGAGCTGATGCATAGTGTGTATATCCTGAGAAGCGCATGTATCACATTGTTGCGTCATTCGCATGGACTTATAATTCTTATGGACCGAGTTGTGATAGAATTATTCGAATCATACAGGGTAATTAAATGGAAAGGTTTGTGGGAGAAATGATAGATTCTGAGTAGCTGAAATGCCACTTGAGTAGAATCACATGAACACTTGAGAGATATGACGTTGAGGGCATCATGACAGCGAAGCTCTCGTAGGGAGCATCTGTACGTGCAGTCTGAATTCGAAGAAGTCGGGATCCGTTGGTTTAGAGCTCGAGGCTGGAAACTAAGGGCACAAACCCCCTGAGCGTGTCAAAAATGGAGGAAGAAAATCGATAGTAACGCCAAGGGACGAGTTCAGACCAAAGGACAAGCCAAAAAGCGAAAACGCACTTTATGGGTGGGGTGAATAGCTTTCATGGGGGAGATGTTTTGGACCTGTAAATGCACGTGTGGCTAGTATGAGACGGTGAGAACGATAATCGAATTCAATTGGAGGTGCATGGTTCAATTTGTACAGGCTATATTACATGGTGAAAAGAGTGTTAGATATCGATGGAAGCAAGAGATTCGAAAATTGGACTACGACAATCAATGGTTCCGGCGCCTCTCGTACCAACCTTAGGGCCGCCATTCGCTCAACCAAACATCTCTTGGTCCTGGAAGCAGACTCTTCTCCCTCCGGATGTACTGACCGTACTCCATCTTACCAACGACCTCCCCATGGCTGAACACCACCTTACCCCTGATGATTGTGTACCTCGGCCAGTTCTTGAACTCAATACCCTCAAACGGCGTATAGTCGACAGCGTGGTGCAGCATCTCGTTCGTGAGCTTGAATGGCTGGAACTTCGCTTGTGGGTACCAGATAACCAGATCAGCATCGAAGCCAGGGGCAATGCTGCCCTTTTTCTTCAATCCGTATAGCTTAGCTGGGTTTGTGGACGTGACTTCGACGAACTTCTGTGGGGAGATGCGCCCAGAGAGGACGCCGCCGGAGAAGAGAAGCGGAACACGGGTTTCTACACCAGGTACCCCATTCGGGATGAGACGGAATTTGCCATATGGAAGGTTTCCGTCTTTGAGTCCCCGCTGCTTTCCATTTTGATGATTGAATTTGCTAGGGGAGTGGTCTGAAGAAACGATAGTGAATGTTCCGTTCTTCACCCCGGCCCATATGGCGTCTTGGTCGGACTTGTCCTCCCGGATTGGAGGTGAGCATACGCACTTCGCGCCTGCATAAGGCAAGTGAGAAAAAGGTTGGCAGAACATACCAGAGGAGTCATCACCTTCGAAGTCCCCCTTCCGCATCGAATCAGCGAGAAGGAACATGTACTGGGGACACGTTTCACCGTAGATCGGAAGCAGCCTCGTTTGTGCGTCGCGGATGTGCTTCGTGGCAGGCCCACCGGATATGTGCACGAGCAGGATCGGCGTATCCATGAGTTCAGCCAAACAAATGACGCGGTTCTATTGCAATGTGAGTATGTCGTTTCAAACAGAGCACACAACAGGCTCACCGTAGCCTCAGCTTCCACAATCGGAGGTCGAGATGTGCCGTGGTGGTAAGGATGCGTCATGAGCTTCTCCTCGAGATGCTGCGTCATCCAGTCAATGATATCGGCATTCTCGGCGTGCACCATCGTGGTGATACCAAGTTTCCGAGCGGAATACATGACATCAAGAATCTGGTAATCCAGAAGCCTCAAGGGCTTGTATGTCATATACAACTTCACACTCGTAATTCCGTACTCGTCGACCATCCGCGGAAATTCATCTTCGACGATTTGGGGCGTCGGATTGGTGATGATGACGTGGAAAGCGTAGTCGCAGTAGGACTGGTCCTTGGCAAGCTTGTGATAGTCTTCGACAACAGCAATGATACTCTCGTCCTTCTTCATTTGTGAAGCGAACGTAATTACTGTTGTTGTTCCTCCAGCTACCGCACTGCGTGTGCCCGTATCGAACGTGTCACCGACAAAGTTTTCGGGATCGGGGACGACCCCATTCGTAATGATAGAGTGATCAATGTCCACACCGACGGTGCCTTCGTAAAACTACACAACATGATAAGTATCTGAGCAGTAGATGAAGAAATTTACTAGCCTGGCTCAGATGAACATGGGCATCGACTCCTCCAGGAGTTATAAAAGCCCCTTCCGCGTCAATCTCTTGCGCGCCGGGTGCAGCTGGAAGACGAGGACCAACAGCGACGATGGTTCCATCCTGACATAGGCAACGACGTATTAGTAAAACCCGGACACGATAGCAGGTAGTATTCGTACTTTGACTCCAATATCACAAGACTCCCAAATGTCAGAGGCAGTCACGACGGTACCATTGCGAACAACGAGGTCGAAATCCATGGCAGAGTATCAATGAAAGCTCCAAGCATATCGCACGAAAAACAGCGGAGATAAATACTCTCCTCAGAAGATAACAAGAAGACCACATGAACGTCATCTTACCTTTAATCTTCCAGAAGCGAGGTCTCGTGCCAGGAAGTACGCCTTGGAAGATTATGCTGATTTTGGCAGAGTCCGAGTCCGGACACAGTCGGGCGTCTGATAAAAGGGTAACTACGCTCATGTTAGCGAGGACAAACATCTAGTAGCAATGTCTTGCATGAGTGAGTGAGCTGATCATGAGCTACCTTTAATAAGTACCCGCAGGTTGAATTTACTCTGATGGTTAGGATATGGCTGTGCAACTCAATGCCAAGTTACTCCGGAGTAGATAGTATCCCGAAAGATGGACATTTGGCCATGGAGCTGGGTCATGAATATCTTGAACAGCCAAAATGTGGTGAAAAGGATACTTATAAACAAATCGGCACAAACTCGAGAATCAATTGTGCACCGTTGAGACGAATTTCCAGGTAGAACTCATATGGAAAGTTACTGTGACATACATATAACCAAGAGCTGAAACGCAAGCCTCAATTTACTAGATGCTGCCATCGGTCCCCACTGACTACCCACCCATCACCAGTGACCATACGTATGCCCTCTCTGCACTCTCTCAGAGTCTCCAGATGCGTGAACTGAAACTTGATATCATCGATGGGCGAGGAAGTGTGCGAGGGATAATAGCTTATAGGATACCGGAGAACTGCTCGAGCAGAATTCGACTAGTATGTCGTCTTCGTCACTGATGAACGCAAGATGAACGATAAACGATTTTCATTGGCTGACTACTAGCAGGGCTTATGTAACCATGCACTCTATAATTCTATTATTAATTTATTTAGGTAACGGGTTAAGTATCTGAGGCTCCTGTTTCTGAAGCGTTGCAGTCATTCCTGCTGATCAGTGATCATAACCGTTACACGACAGCCATGGTCTCAAAGATTCCTCTCAGTGGACCCGATGACAGCATCGTGGATATCTTAAAAGGAAGGGAGCGCATCGTATCTTACCCTGGCACGAGTCAGTTCAATGGTCGCGGTATATCTGCATGCGGTCTTGCAGCCATGAATTTTGCGAGAGTGATTTCTGACCTCGTCCACATACATGGTCAGGATAGGATGATGGATTTGATCCGAGCTATCACCAGTAAAGAGGTCATTCAAGTCAGTGTTTCTTATGATTTAGCGCCCGTCAAGTCCACTGGTCGCAGCCCCTCACCGCCTCTCACGAAACGTTATACCACAGGACATTATCTCCATCTGCTCTGGATGGTCAAGTGACTTACACTTAGACGTGGAAGAAATCCAGCAGGTTCCCTTATTCGAGAAGTCTCTGAAGCATGTATCAACACGGTTTGGTCACCCAACGGCGAAGTATTTCAGGCGTACCCTGGAGTAAGCCAATTATTCGTTTATCGATTTAATCACCTCTATAATATTCTCAGATATATGCAAACCTTGAGCTCCTCTGCTACTGTCATCATCACCCGCCCTCCTGAGATCATCGCATGCACAATGATTAAAGGATTGGAGACGGATGTCTTCGTGATTTTCGATTCTCACCCGCGACCAAGCTATCCAGCTGGTTCTGGCCTTATCTTCAACACATCGATTGACCAAGCGGTCTCACGCTTGGCCACCATATTGCCTGCTACTGACAGCCGTCTTCTTTCACTGAGTGGCTTGCAATGGCAGGCTCAGCTGCTTAATAACATCTCGGGCCACATCTTCGTATCAAATGGACCACCTTCAGACATGCGAGGCATGCAACATACTGTTGTTGAATCCAGCCTAGCTGTTCTGAGATTGCGAGCCGAAGTGGCTGAGTTGACGCAGAAAAATGAGAGGCTGGCTGAAGAACACGCGACACTCGAAGAAGAGGTTCAACGCTTGGATGATGCTTTGAGCATCGAGAAGAAGAAAGTGGTGTCGCTTCAGGAATCCTCCAAGATTGTGCAGAAGAGCAGTGAACGGTGCTTCACTTCAAAGCCTCTCCCTTCGCAGCCCTCAAACGGATTAGCTGGATCATCGCGGCTGGCTCCGCTCAACTTCTTGCACTCGTCCTCGTCATCTGACAAAATAACAAACAACGATCGCGGTCGTGATGCAGACGCATGGTCATCTCTTTATGATACGGTCAAGGAAGACCTAAGACATGAGTGGGGGCCTGACAGCCTGAATTCAGCCGCGGCCCTCGAGTTGCAGCAATCTTTTGACGTTGAAGATTTGCAACTTCGAGATCAGATGCAAACTCTGGCTGCCTCTCTCCCACACATCTTCTCGTGCGTAATATGCATGGAAGAACAACCTGTGGACAACAGTGTGGATCTTCAATGTGATCACTCGATATGCAGAACGTGTATCCGAGGACATATATGCTCCAAGATCGAAGAGCATCGCTTTCCGGTTCTGTGTCCCGTTTGCATGACGGAAAATAATAACCGTCAACCTGCAGGTTTGTACATCCTCTGTAGTACCCATTATATACTCACCCTCCTTAGCGATCTCGGGACTCCTCGTGCAGCAAATTGGTGTCGATGAGCGGCAATATGCAATTTGGGAAGAAATGGAACTAAGCCAGCTTTCAGTTCTCCTTCACTGCCGCAAGTAAGTGTCTCACCTGTATTACCTTCCAGCGCGTCAACCACGTCATTTTAGATGTCAGCGTTCAGTGCCAGTAGATAGACAGGAGCATGATGAATCTCGCATGCTGGTTTGTCCTCTGCCCGGTTGTAACCATATTTGGTGCAAAGCGTGCCAGCAATCTTTCATCATCGGCGGTCCTCCCCATTCTTGTGACGGAACCTCGGAACTGGACCATTTAATGAAACAGCGTGGGTGGAAGTATTGCCCAAGTATGTGCTCTTCCTATTGGTTATTTGCTGTTACTTATGGTCACTGAAAGACTGCAAAACACCGGTCCAGAGGGACGGAGGATGCAGCCACATGACCGTGTGTGATCTACTTCTTGACAAATACACCGTTCTAACGTATATCTGTCGTAGTGCATCTCCCCGGCCTGCAATACTCACTTTTGCTACATTTGTGGGCAAAATATTGTTCGCAGCGCCTTGCAAAGTGACATTCGGACCGCGGTCGCTACTCACTATCGTGTTTGCAAACTGTTTGATTATCCCGGGGAGTGAGGCGCTCGGCGGTAGCGGACAGGAGTGTTGTAGGTTTAAGTGGATTACAAGTCGGGCTGTAACATCTTTGTCATAGAATTCCAGAAATGCAATTTGAGCCTGAGCCTTGAAGGACAGTCTTGGATTTGGTGGCTTATAATGGTGGGCACTAATTTCTGACGATCGGTCTGTCTCACCGTGGAGGCAAAGTTGAACATTCACTCGAACATATAGCAGTGAGTGTTACCGAGCTCACTAGTGATTAGTGAGGACTAATAATTAGGCCTCGTATGCGGAGGTGCAACCAAGACACCGCCTCCTGAGTCCTGATGTGCGGTGGTGTCCATTATATTTTAGCTTATTACTACCGTGAAATTCAGGAGTCAACAGAAGTCAACCCTATATTGCTAGGTTTCCTCTGATACTATCTTCACGACGAACAGGCGTAGGAAGTAGGAACCGTAAGCTTGACCTATTTTCCAGTGAGGCCTCCTGCCAGTGATGCAGTGACCGTCCCGGGCCTGAGGCCTGATTATGGGACCTGGGCCCGTCACATTTGCAATCGATGGCCCGCATCATGTTCATTAAATGAGCACATGTCTCTGAAACGTTTATCAGACGCCCGATCTTGTCTGCTAAAATCAGCGGTGATTGAGGAGTTCTAGCACGAGACCTCGCTTCTGGAAGCTGAGGATGTTCATGTGGTCTTCCTGTTATCTACAGCGCCGGTGTATATATCTGTGATCTCTCGGCTGACAATGGACATGCCAAGTTGGAGCTTTCGTTGATATCATAACATCATGGATTTTGACCTTGTCGTCCGCAACGGTACCGTCGTGACTGCCTCAGACATCTGGGAGTCTTGTGATATTGGAGTCAAAGTACGAATCACACCTGCTGTCGTTTCCAAGTTTTCCATGTCTTTATTAACTAGGATGGAACAATTGTTGCTGTCGGTCCTCGTCTTCCAGCCACAGCTGGCGCACAAGAGATCGACGCTGAAGGAGCTTTTATAACTCCTGGTGGAGTCGACTCTCATGTTCATCTGAGTCAGGCTGGTATTTTCTTCGTTGCCTGCTGCCATATTCTTATTCATATCACATTAATTGTGCAGGTACACAACGCCAACATCGACGATATAGATCGTTCTACCATTACGAATGGGATCATCCCAGATCGTGAAAACTATGTCGCCGACACGTACGACACGGGCACGCGCAGTGCAGTTGCTGGAGGAACGACAACAGTAATTACGTTCGCTTCACAAATGAAGAAGGATGCAAGTATTATACCTGTTATTGAGAACTACCACAAGCTTGCCAAGGACCAGTCCTACTGCGACTACGCTTTCCACGTCATCATCACCAATCCGACGCCCCAAATCGTCGAAGATGAATTTCCGCGGATGGTCGACGAGTACGGAATTACGAGTGTGAAGTTGTATATGACATATAAGCCCATGAAGCTTCTGGATTACCAGATTCTTGATGT
The DNA here is from genome assembly GCA_016695465.1 of Suillus americanus. Taxonomy (NCBI): domain Eukaryota; kingdom Fungi; phylum Basidiomycota; class Agaricomycetes; order Boletales; family Suillaceae; genus Suillus; species Suillus americanus. The sequence goes on from MU177904.1 coordinate 576,616, forward strand.
CATGTATTCCGCTCGGAAACTTGGTATCACCACGATGGTGCACGCCGAGAATGCCGATATCATTGACTGGATGACGCAGCATCTAGAACAGAAGCTCATGACGCATCCTTACCACCACGGCACATCTCGACCTCCGATTGTGGAAGCTGAGGCTACGGTGAGCCTATTGTGTGCTCTGTTTGAAACGACATACTCACATTGCAATAGAACCGCGTCATTTGTTTGGCTGAACTCATGGATACGCCGATCCTGCTCGTGCACATATCCGGTGGGCCTGCCACGAAGCACATCCGCGACGCACAAACGAGGCTGCTTCCGATCTACGGTGAAACGTGTCCTCAGTACATGTTCCTTCTCGCTGATTCGATGCGGAAGGGGGACTTCGAAGGTGATGACTCCTCTGGTATGTTCTGCCAACCTTTGTCTCACTTGCCTTATGCAGGCGCGAAGTGCGTATGCTCACCTCCAATCCGGGAGGACAAGTCCGACCAAGACGCCATATGGGCCGGGATCAAAAACGGAACATTCAATATCGTTTCTTCAGACCACGCCCCTAGCAAATACAACCATCAAAACGGAAAGCAGCGCGGACTCAAACACGGAAACCTCCCATACGGCAAATTCCGTCTCATACCGAACGGCCTACCAGGTGTAGAAACCCGTGTTCCGCTTCTCTTCTCCGGTGGCGTCCTCTCTGGGCGCATCTCCCCACAGAAGTTCGTCGAAGTCACGTCCACAAACCCAGCTAAGCTATACGGATTGAAGAAAAAGGGCAGCATTGCCCCCGGCTTCGATGCTGATCTGGTTATCTGGTACCCACAAGCGAAGTTCCAGCCATTCAAGCTCACGAACGAGATGCTGCACCACGCTATCGACTATACGCCATTTGAGGGTATTGAGTTCAAGAACTGGCCGAGGTACACAATCATCAGGGGTAAGGTGGTGTTCAGCCATGGGGAAGTAATTGGGGAGATGGGATATGGTCAGTTTATCCAGAGAGAGAAGAGTCTGCTTCCAGGACCAAGAGATGTTTGGCTGAACGAATGGCGTCCCTAATTCATTGATCGTTGTACTCCAATTTTCCATAAACCGTGCCATGCGCACTGAATTTCTTGGTGGTGTCAACCAGCCGTCTCACTGAGATGTGAGAAGTAGTACATCAATAAGAAACACCGAAGTTGACCCACACGCCTCAGGATCGAGTCATTGAAAATATGGCCAAAGTTCTGGAGGAAATGCACACTGCAGACATCCTTTCGAAGGTCAACTTGAAGATGAGCTGCCAGCCCTCCACGTGGTGCAAGGCGCTTTAATCGATGTGGATTTGAGGTGGAGGAGGGAGTTCACGATCCGACTACAATTGTCGTGGTAATGGTGGTATATAGTGACCTTAGTAATGGTGAGCCGCTACTACTCCCGCTTGGAGCTCCGAATCGAACTTGCTTGAGCTTACTAAGCGAGACTCACCTGGAGCAGTCCCAACGGCAGGCGCCTTCGAGTTACAAGCGCCCACCACCAAGTACTGTCCTTGGCTAGAGTTTTTGCCTTCTCACCCTGAACTATATTTTGTTTCAGGGTGTGATATGCCGGGCGATGTTCCTTTTCTCACGTGAGTCGTTTACAAAACCCGAAATGTATCAAATGTTGACGACTCACCCTCGAAGAAATCTGTTTCAAGCGCGCATATTAGACTTACCACCCTTCCTCTACCTTGGTTGTCAGTCCAACGAATGTGTTTTCATACCTACTTGCGACAATATAACTGTAAGTCTGACATCAAACACTATTCGATTGATCGCTTACTTGTCCAAGCGCCATTTATCCTCCGTCTACGAAGTGTACTGTCTTCCTGCCGCCTATTCTTAGTGGCATTCCCACTCCTTAAGAACTTGAATCCCTGTTTGATGCATGTTTGATAGACTAAATACCCCAAAAGTCAAAGGAGGAGGCCCGACGAGCAATGAGTAACGGCAGCGTCCGGTCGAAGTTGGGCCAACCGAAAGGGCGATCATTGACACATTATGCCCTCAGTGAGAGAACCGGAAATATTCTTCGCAAATTTTGAGGCTCGAAACCCCTCGCAATATACTTCTACGAGCCCAGTGCATTAAAGCCTCGATGTCATATTACACTGTTGTAGCAAGTATTTTCTCGGATATGTGTCGTGAGCCTAACTGACGGTATTTCATTGGCTTGGTTGGTTCTAGATCCCGATGGATGGCCGTCTCGCATATGAATACAAACAATAACGTCTTGCATTCTTATGCTTTTCGCCGAGAGTCTTTGTGGAATTGACTCGTATTGGACCTGTGCCGAAGGGAGGATCCTTTCCGAGGGTTAAACAAGACGACCGGGTCATTCGACGGTGAGATGACAAACTCCGCTGCTAAGCAGAAATTGCAAGAATGATAAACAAGTAACTCCAATCCCTTGTGAAGTTAATCAGCTTGCGGACCAGGCCTAATCAAACTGCTTCTGGTTAGCGAAGACTGAGAAGCAGTTCCAGAAGCTGGACTGTGAGTTAATACATTCTTACCGCGTTGGGGCATCGATTTCTTGGCAAAAACGTTGACAGTATTTTTATCGAGAAACCACCTCCATGTCTCTATCCATCCGGCGGCGAGTCCTGCCCAATGCATTAGCACCAATATCGGAATTAAATTCGGACTCTTCCGCCCGTACAGAATGGATGCCTTGTGTTGGTACTCAGATTATTCCCGGGGCGGACCTGGGGTGGCGACAAGTTATCACCATCGTATCGTGTTTCCACAGCGTGCTCAAGACATCTAGGACATTGGTAGGGAACAGAAATGGACAAAAATGGAAGAGCGGAGGTGCCTCAGGGAACTGCACCTCGAGGCTTGGGCAACCACATCCGTAGATAAACTGAATTCGAATTGATAGCGGTGAGCCGATCACGAAAGCTGTATCAAATGTCCGAGTTGATGGTTTTTAGTCATTCTGTGGCATGTATCTCCTTGGCGAGGCTTCGCACGTCGGCCATTGTGGTATCGAACACTTTTGCTAAGCCTTCCAAGCACTTCGCTCTGGTACGAGATCGCATCAAGTGAACCAAGTGCCAGAAGTGAAGTGACCGTTGATAGTACACCACACGAGCATCCCATGGAAAGCAATTACTTAGCAAGATTCGCCATGTACTTCCTTATCGGAGGCGTCAAGGGCGTGATGAGCGGATATCAAAAGTGCAAACACCCACTCCAAGAATCTGCGAAGTTGATTTCGGGTCAGCAATAACCGATGCGCAATAGACAGTTGCAGCCTGCATATTTAAACAGTTGTGATTTACCATTAGTCTTTCTCATACTTCTCCGCATGCTACAATGGTCCAGACTGATGAAGTCCATAACATTCCCGTCGTGGTCGTGAAGGAGCAAGATGTCGGACCTCCTTACTCCGTATTTACGACCTGGGAAAAATGGCTCATAGTAACTCTTGCATCCATAGCAGGGTTGTTTAGGTGAGCAAATGGTTACTCCTCGACATCGAAACTGTTGTGAACAGTTTTTTCAGCCCGTTGACAGCGTACATATACCTTCCTGCCATCCCAATGATCGCGACTGCGTTTGACAGGACTGTCGAACTTACCAACCTCACGGTGACAGTTTACCTGGTGTTTCAGGGCGCATGTTAGTGAAGCCTGCTGTATGCTGTTTGTCCGGGCTCATCGCTACCGCTTAAAGCACCCATGTTCTGGGGTACTCTCGCAGATCGCATGGGCAGGCGACCAACGTCGCTTGCATGTTTGTTCGTTCTCAGCCTTGCTTGTATCGGTCTGGCATTCGTACCGACATCATACTTCTGGTTGTTGATGGTTCTTCGATGTCTCCAAGCGGTTGGTAGCGCTAGTACGCTCACGATCGGTACGCTACCGTGTATGTTTTATTTTTGCGCTTTGTCTAATTTGCTACAGGTGCTGGTATCATTGCAGACATCGCTACCCCCGCCGAGCGAGGTGGTTTCTTCGGCATCTTCACAATGGGTCCACAGGTGAGTCAGCGCAGGAACACATGACTTGACTATGTAGTAACTGAGTTTCGAAGGTTGGACCCGCAATAGGACCTGTTGTAGGAGGCGCTCTTGCGGATAAGCTCGGATGGAGGTGAATCAGTTGTTCGCACAAATAGAACAAAGTTTTGCTCATGCAGTCCATTATCCAGATCCATTTTTTGGTTCCTCTGTATCTCCAGTTCAGCGTGTTTTATTGTCATGGTCACGTAAGTTGCGGTATTTAGAGTTATTCTCTCTGACGTAACCTGGGTGTCAGGTTCCTCCCGGAGACCTTGCGTAGCATCGTCGGAAATGGTAGTGTCCTTCCGCCTATCCAGTATCGTCCTTTATTACCCTTAATGGGGCGTGGCCACAAGGATTCTGAGGTGGAGTGTCCACCTGCTCGTAAATCTCATAACCCTTTCCGTCTGTTCGCATGTGTCGATGTCTTGAACCTCCTTATTTTCAATGGCATTCAATACGCAGTGTTCACGACCATTCTAGCGACCATATCTTCATTGTTCGAAGAAAACTACCCTCACCTGACAGAAACGGATATTGGGATTTGCTATCTGGCTTCTGGAGGCGGGCTTGCGCTGGGCGCAATGTTCAGTGGCAAGTTCATGGACTGGGATTACAGGACTTCGAAGGAGCAGCTGATTCGTAATTTAACGCCGGAGAAGGGTATCTCTGGTGATATTATTAGCGATGACGATTTTCCCATCGAAGCAACAAGGCTGAAGAGATTGCCGATTTGGATAATTATATTCTGCGCAGCTTGCACCGGGTATGGCTGGTGCTTTCAAGCACAAACGACTATTGCAGTTCCTCTGGTCCTCCACTTCGTTAGTAAGTCCTTTTTTTCGATTCTGACTCATAGTTTAGTGCTTAATGTTTGGTTACACAGTCGGTTTTTCGGAAATCGCTATGCTCACTACCATTCAAACTCTTTTGATTGACCTTATGCCGTCGCAAGGCTCTTCGGTGACTGCGTGTGTGAGTGCGTCGGATTTTGCTGATATATGACATTGTGACAACGACCGCAGAATAACCTCATACGGTGCTCCACGGGAGCGTTGTTAGTCTCCGTGATCGACTTGCTACTTCATCGGATTGACGCTGGGTGGACATTTGTTCTTTTAGGGGGGATATGTTTGTTCTCGGTGCCCCTGATTTGGCTGGCAGTGCGTATTGGACCTCCCTGCCGTGCTGGTAGACGTGTACGTCAGGCTGCACCTTAAGACTAACAAGGCGCATGGTGGATATAGGAGATGTAATGATATTTTTGACTGTTGCAGTTTGTCGTGTACACTGTAGAATTGGAATTAAGATCTGGACCACCTTGCTAAGCAGTGTCTTGCTGTCTGAGAAGCGCTCACATAGTACTCGCCAAGGCCTGCTATATGTTCATCCAAAAAAACAATTACAAGTCGCCTCTTTACATGGTAATCACGAAGATCAAGGCATTGGGTAGACTGATAGGCACAAATTGCGATTGTAAGCTACAAGTACTAATTCCGGCGAGAGCTAGCTTCACAAACTCGGCCGTGGCACGATGTCAATTACTCCGGGCATCAATTATGTAAAAGATTGCCTCATCGTGTCTCCCACATTTTTAACCTCTCTCGAACTCTCTTAGGTTCATCTTTTAATGCTCGCACGACCGCTAACAGTGCACCAAGATCTGCCTCCCAGTGACTGCTGGCACACAGCCACGCTTTTTTGTAACCTCTCTGAAGTAAGCCCGGAATCAGAATCTTTGCAAGCTGGCAACCCATTCAGAATTTCTCATCCCTGACCTGTTTTAGCTCCGATATATCCATTTCGAAGGGCTCCCGCGATGAATCCGGCGAGGCAACCTCGCGTCGTCGCTGGTACTTGTACTACAATTTTGTCTGTGCATGGTCCTAAACCAGGCAAATTTCGAGATGTAGAATCTCCCTCTGTCCATTATTCTTAATCCATCTGTTCCATAGTTTCTGACGTATGCATGACTCCACTCGCGACTCATGTAGCTGAGGTACGCGCTGTTTCTTTAAACCACGAGTTAGCGGTCAGTCACAGTGATGCGTCACGCGTACATCAGAAACCGAAGTCTGCGTTGACCATGCGCAGCGTTAATTTTTTGGGACACCGACGGTAATCCATCCTTGGACAAATGGATGACCACATATTCAAGATCAGCCGGGAATATTTAGACAATTACAACTTCGAACAAGAAAGGCACCGCAACCTCGCCACACGATCGGGCAGCAAAATATAGTTGTGCTTTCTTTTGGGTCTTCCTAGTCGAAACAGAGTCAACCTAGTGTCACCGTTCGCTGTCTCTAGGTTCGTTCGAGCCTGGAAATACAAGGGAAAAGTTCTGGTCTAAACCGTCACTTATTTGCTATCTTGCTTTAGTCACCATCGTTTGCTGTCTCGCTCATTCTGCCTTATTCCACCTATTTTGGAACTCACTCGCCCACTGAACCACGGGAACGTAGAGCCCGTCACAGCCTCCATGTTCAGCGCCAGCTCCTATCTATCACCTTCTCACAGTAGGTGGCGTAAATAACATATGTGTTTCATGGTTTCCAGGCGAAAGGTCTAACCCTGGCAAGAGTCTTAATTCGTAGCACACCTCGTCCATGAGGCTCGCATGGTTTCTGAGGCTATCTGGATTCCGGACGGGCTTCCTATCTGATCGCGCGATTCAGTCATACTGATCCTTCTTGTTCTGTAGACAATGCCCTTGAGTTTGCAGGGGCAGTATTTTTTCTGCACGCTTCTATAATATCCTACCCCAATCGTGACAGTTCCTTGCGTTGAAGATAAATACGAGGGAGAAAAGATTGCTTAGTCTAGATCAGAGTGACTATATACATAGCTGATGGACGATCTGTGAGTTAACCCATCTCAGCCATCATCATCTCTTGTTTCTGCCGATGCAGATTCCAGAAGGTGACTAGTGATTTCATTGAAAGTTTGAACTTGAAGTAATTACGTGACATAACGTCACACAATGTCATGTCACAGGAATCGGTTAGGGTAACAGCATTTTGGGATCGCTCTTGCTCGCTCATTGCCCAGCGCGATCCACAATCATTATTCAATCATGCAGGCAGGACAGACACCAGTGTTCGTCATGAGTATGTACCGCCCGCACTTTTTAAATGCATAACTGAACGCGATGTTTTGCAGACACTGCACCAGAGAGGCAGTCGGGAAGGAAAGCCCAGATCTCCAACATCACTGCCGCAAAGGCAAGTATCATCGTCAACATACACTTCATTTTCCTCTCATTCATACTTTCTTCTCAAATAGACTATCGCTGATGTTATTCGAACGTGTCTTGGCCCAAAAGCCATGCTCAAGATGATCCTCGATCCAATGGGCGGCATACTGTGCGCCTCCACACATTTCCTGCCATCAATATATCTGAGTAATGTATAATACATAGGCTAACAAATGATGGAAACGCGATTCTCCGTGAAATTGACGTTGCACACCCTGCAGCAAAGAACATGATCGAACTCAGTCGTACTCAAGACGAAGAATGTGGTGATGGTACGACCAGCGTTATCATCCTTGGTGTGTTCCTAAGCTTTGAAATCATATCATTCTCTCATCATTTCATAGCTGGAGAAATTCTCGCTCAATCCCTCTCGCAGCTTGAACGCGACATCCACCCTGTTGTTATCATTTCCGCTTATAACAAAGCTCTCAAAGAAGCTCTCGCGATCGTAAATCGCATCTCCATCCCCATCGACACGTCATCTGATGAAGAAATGCTCTCTCTCATTAAAACTTCTATCGGCACCAAATTCGTGGCACGCTGGAGCGATTTAATGTGCCATTTGGCCCTTCAAGCTGTGCGCACCGTTGCCTCGGATGACGCTGGACACAAGAGTGTAGACATCAAGCGCTATGCACGTGTCGAAAAGATCCCAGGTGGGTCCATTGAGGAGTCGAGAGTCCTCGATGGTGTTCTTCTCAACAAAGACATCACCCACCCAAACATGCGCCGACGGATTAAGAACCCGCGTATTATCCTGCTCGATTGTCCTCTTGAGTACAAGAAGGGTGAGAGTCAGACCAACATGGAATTCTCCAAGGAGAGCGACTGGCAACGCGCACAGGAGATCGAGGAGGAGCAGGTCATTGCACAGTGCAGACGTTTACTCGAATTCAAGCCCGATCTTATCATTACCGAGAAAGGCATATCCGGTATGTGTTGAAATCGACATTTGCCTGAGCTACTGATTTTTTCCTCCTTCAGATACAGCACAATATGTGTTTGAGCGAGCGAACATCTCTGCTATTCGACGCGTCCGCAAATCAGACAACAACCGCATCGCTCTGGCCGTTGGTGCAACGATCGTGAACCGCGTGGAAGACCTCCGCGACTCTGATGTTGGCACAGGGTGTGGACTATTCAATATCGAGAAGATGGGGGATGAGTTCGTTGTTTCAGTTCTGCCTGGCCCCCTCATTTACGCAATCCACTCAGATACTTCACATTCCTGACCGAGTGCAAAAACCCCAAAGCGTGCACAATTCTCCTCCGTGGCCCATCCAAGGACATACTCAATGAAATCGATCGTAATCTTGCAGATGCTCTCAGCGTTGCGCGCAATGCATACTTTAATCCCCTCCTCGCACCGGGAGGAGGTGCGACCGAGATGGCGATCAGCGTGGGGTTGCACGCCAAAGCACGCAGCGTTACTGGAGTTGAGGGATGGCCATTCAGAGCTGTTGCAGATGCTATGGAGGTGGTCCCACGGACTCTAGTGCAAAACAGCGGCGGGAATGCTATCAGGGTACTGACGGAGCTCAGGGTGAGTGATCGTATTTCTGTGGAGAAATTGTACTTAATAACTTCCGATAGGCCAAGCACGCGAACGGAGAGCATTCATGGGGCGTGAATGGAGAGACTGGAAAGATAGTCGATATGAAGGAATACGGCTTGTACGAGAGTGCAAGCGTAAAGGTACGCTCCATGATCTTGTAGTCCGACGAGTCCCCTGACCATCTATCTGTTACACGTTCAGATCCAAATCCTGAAAACTGCTGTTGAGGTATATCTATTGTTCATTACGCGTGTGCCGCCTGCTCACCATGCACACAGGCTGCTCGTATGCTGCTGCGTGTCGACGACGTCGTACAAGCCACACGAAAAGAGCGCGAACAGCAAGGCCCTCCACCAGAGGAGATGCAGGGCGATTAAAATTGATGCACAGATGAAACGGAAAATCGCATTTTGTGCAGTGCGTTCAGAGTATACTAATTTACATGCTTCGAAGTGTACTATCTGCCATGCTGTTTTCCAGCAGAGTAGATCTTTTAATGAAGACACGATGCGCGGTACGGAAAGATCCAGGTTGAAATGCGTCTAACATTACATAGCATACATCCTAGTTTGATCTAGAGGCTCTTGCCAGTAGTGATGTCGCTCGTTTGAGAACCATCATGATCAGAGTCAGTCGATCGGTGTCTGTGGCAATGTAGAATGGAGTAATGTGTAGGTATGCTCGTATCAACTGGGAACACGGTGTAGAATCTGAGTGACTATGACATGACGGGAAACGTTTATTTTTGAAAAACCAGTAGAAAACCTGTACCTGAACCTAACCTCTACGGTAGTACTTACAAAAATCCTCTATATAATGACCATATAAGTATATTTATGAGTCATTACGCTGTGTACTTGGATGCAGAAAGAATGGCTTCGAGAGTGATGGAAGATCGTTCGCACATTCCACGGAATATACTATCCGGCATGGCGAAGAGATTAACAGGGGTATCGAATTCCTGAATGAATGGTCAGTACAGAATACAACAACTTAAAGACATGTAGACGTACAGCGATCATCCCAGCATCCATCACACATATCCTGTCATATCCAATGATGGACCAGAGACGATCTACATATTTGCTTCAAGTCAATGCAAAGCGATCGGCTTTCTCGAACTTACGTGCTATGCACAGAATCGTGCGTTCTTTAAACTCATTGGCTATGGTATGCTGGATCTTTCTGTCGGTCTCATAGTCGACGGAAGCTGGATGGATATTCATGAGAAAATGATCGCTACCAGGGTTAAATATCTGAATCACCTGTGGCCTCGTCAAGAATTAGTATTTTAGTGTCATTCACGAGAGCTCTCGCAAGCGAGACAAGAGAACGTTGTCCGATTGACAAATTACTACCTTCCTCATCGACAGGACTGTCGAGACTGAATCTAGACGCCGACTGCCCTTCAGCAGGGGCCGATGCAGAGGTAGATGGAGGATCGCTGTTCCAATCCAAAAGGTGCGCCCGCTTCATTGCATCATGAAGTTTGGCATCATCATGTAGCCCGAAAGGATCAAGGTTGGTCCGAAGAGTACCAGAGACTAGTGAAACGGTCAGTCCACATGTTCCAATAGTCAGTGCGTTATCACGCACAAAGAAACTGCAGGTATGATGCACAATCAGCTCAAATTGTTCCATACGCTACACACGCCACTTACAGAATCCTGAGGGATGATCGACAACCCTTTTCTGAGCTGCGCCAAACCGACAGTCGAAATGTCCAGGCCATCGATAAATATCGACCCAGATTCCAGCTCTACCATGCGATATATGGCGGTCATAATAGAGGATTTCCCGGCACCAGTCCTGCATCCCATAAGTCACAGGATTTTCATTAAAAAAATATGCTTACCGGCCAATGACACCAATCTGCTCTCCAGGAGAGAGTGTCATACTCAGGCTCTTCAGAACAGGTGGTAACTCCGGACGGTATCTCATAACCACATCCTTCATGACAATTTCGCCACGAGAAGGCCAGTTGGCTGGCGCAGGGCTCTCTTTAACCTCGTGTGCGGCCTCCTGTTCGACCTCTTTCGCATAGTGCACGATACGCTCCACGGAATTCATGTTGTTCTCGAGCTCAGAAACTTGACGAACCATCCATGTGAAAGACTCAGTGGGTCGTCAACTGAAACTCAAACAAAAGGAAATAACGAAACAATACCTGTTGCGCCATGACGATATACGAAAGCGTCATACCGGTTTGACCTGGAGAAATGGTAAATCGAATTGCAACAGTCAATAGCGAGACTCCGAGAGTCAATAATAAGCCGAGGAAATCAAGACGTATGCTGAGCCATCGCTGGTTGACAAGTGACAGCCAGTAAGCACTGAAAACATCAGTAATGATGAAGATCGTATGCGATCACAGTTCTTACCGATTCTCCACATCAGTGAGCTGGATATTCTCCATGCGGAACCGGTCGAGTTCTCCATAAGCGCGGATAGTAGTCAAGCCCGATAATGACTCAGCAAAGTGAGAGTAAAGCGAAGATCGCAGCAGTGCATCCAAACGCTGCGAATCCCTGCGTCGATAGAAATTCTACAGACTTGATGAAACTGACCGACCTTCAACTCGCGTGCACTCGCACGGTAGAATGAAGCAGCATAGTAATAGCAGATCAAGACGAAGAAGGTCACAACAAGGAAATACGGTATGATGATGGATATGAGAACGATTGCCCCGATGATTTGTGATGCCGTGACTGTGAGCATCCTAAGTGAATCTGAAAATGCAGGATTTATTCTCGTGAGAAATGATTCACCAAAGGGCCTCGATGTTCAAGTGCTCACCGACAACTAAATTATCCACAGTGTCGATATCTTCCATTTTATGTCAGAATATCTGCAGGATCGAAACCTTTTGAAACATGCCTTTCGCAAAGCGATTCATAATGCGGCCCAACGGCGTTCTCTCGAAGAAACTCATTGGGGCATACATGACTCGCTGGATTGATCTCTGGTGAATGGAATTAGGGTCAGTATCCACCAACAAGCAACAAGGCGCTTACCCCGTGCAACTGCTGCGAAGCATAGTAAGTGAGTAGTGCAAATACACCTCCCATCATGAACATTGACAACGCCTGGCAGACCCCAAGAGCGGCATAGATGCTAGTCTGCATTGACAACCATAAGTGGTGCATCGGTCATGTCTGACAGAAGAACTCACATAAAATCCTGCCGGTTGGCGCCATTTTCTGTGAAGGTAGTGAGTACTTAAATTTAAATTTAAATTTATAGGGTCCGTGACATCCACGCACTCTTCTTCCCAGTAAATGAGCCTGCCGAACTACATCGGTGAAATGACCACGAGATGCGGAAATCACATACCAATATGAGGACATGACACTGCAACATTGAGTGAGGATTGTGGAGAGCAGTAACAGCGGGAAGAGCACAGGGCCATGAGGTATTGAGAGACACTCTCGGTATACTTCCCATTTTATGGCGCCTGTGTTACGCTCTTCCTCTTGCATCATCGATTTCCCAGCGGATCCTTTCTCAGTTTCCTTGTCTTCGATCTCTACAACCTCCGCTTCATTCTTATCTTTCTTTTCAGAATCCTCCTTTAACCCAAATTCCGCGACAAATTTGGAGAATGCGCCGTCATTAACCATGAGTTCAGCGTATGTGCCTCGTTCGGCAATGTGTCCATCAACCAGAGTGTATATATAGTCGACCTCAGGAAGGAAGTGAAGGGCATGAGTAACCAGGATGCGAGTTTTGTCTATATTTCCCTTCAACACATTCTGAAATACCGCCTTTCCGACGTGTGGATCTAGAGCAGACATTGGGTCATCGAATATTTGGATGTCGGCGTTGCAATAGATCGCGCGACATATGTTGATACGCTGCTTTTGGCCGCCAGAGAGTGAGATACCCTGTGCAAAACATCAGTTAGTGGACCTGCAGGACTAAGAACAGACATTGCCTTCTCGCCAACTTCTGTAAGGTCATAATTGGGCAACACCTCCAGGTCAGGTTCTAAGCATGCATCTCTGACTGCCTTCCAGTAACGCTCCTCTACGAATGGACGACCGAAACAAATATTTTCCCGAATAGTTGTATTCTGTTCGTCTCTTGGTCACCGATGCCGGAAGGCTAATCAGCGAACCCACCTGGATCCAAGCGACCTGGGCGCAATAACCGACGGAGCCACCAAAATCAACCTTACCAGAAGTGCGCCGCATTTCACCAACAAAGCCTTGAAGGAGGGAGGTTTTTCCTGCGCCGACGGCTCCAACGATAGCGACGAGTTGGCCACGTGGAATTTCCAAGTTGATGCCCGTAATTTTGAAGATATTTCCATCATCTGCAGGAGCTGGTAAATGCACTGATGGAAGCTTTTGCTCGCCTATCTTCATCCCCATTTCGTCCCCCTTACCCTTCTTTCTGGGATCCTCGAGTAGAGGGGGCGGACTATCCCAAGTAAAGCTGGCACCTTCAGCTCTGACAGCGACATCCATGCCGTCATTTGTGATGAGGGTCTCGTCAAGCGTTTCTGCTTCAAAAACAGCCTGCAGCCTGCTGCATGCTGTGGCTGCATCGGTGATGCTGCTCAGAGACGAGGCTGTAAAAGTATGTGAGATTACAGGCTGCAAATGGCAGTAGATGACACACGTAAGAGCATCAAAGGCACGCGCACCAAGCTGAACAAGGCTAACGAAGTGAATGTATTTGCTGCTGTAAGACTATGGCCAGTCAACGAATATGTGACGAAGGCAATGACAGAAGCGAGACTCGGGAGAGAAAGAGCGATAGCATTCATCGCGGCTCTCATTATCAGGAGGGTGCGGATATATCTGAATGGTAAATAAATATTAACCAAGACCGGGAAATAGGTGGCAAATTCACGTACACCATCTCGTTCCGTCGGTAGTCAGAAATACGCTTCAGGAATGGAACTTCCCAGGAAAAGAACTTGATGACGCGCATGCCGCTGAGGACCTCTTGTAAGATCTTGGAACGCTTATCTGTCCACAACATGCTTTTCATGCGAAGAGAAAAGAGGTGTTTTATAGTATAGGTCTGGACCAGCATCGCGACAATGAGAACTGCAAACCCGGCCAGTGCACTTGGGCCGAGATTGATCAATAGCAAGAATAAGCAGATGGTGAGCTGAATCAAAGCCGTCCATGATACGTGGAAGTAGCCCATGCAGAAATCTATCCGGGAGACATCAGTAGATATGTGATTGACCAATTTGCCATTGCTCAAATTGACGCGAGCTCTCGCGCTTAGTCGAAGTGATCTCGAGTATATCGCTGCGATGAGACCTCCACGAAGAAGGGCGCCACTGGACATGCTACGGTAGAAGTGGTGATTGCTGCACCATGACGCAACGAGTTGCAAGCCAAATAAGCCAACTGCGAGGCCAATTCCCTCTCCAATCGGAGGCGTTGACTGACCAATTAGATGGTTTGCATGAGACGCCGTGGTAAAATTAATGATCGCCTGCGGACATCAGCATGAGCGATCGTGGAGGAAATTTCGTGAAAAAGTTCTGACCTTTATGAAAAAGGGACTAGTAATTTGTGCCGTGTCGCCGATGACTTTCAAAACACCGGCGGACCAAAACCACCAAAAGATGCTGTCATTCATTGCCAAGATGAGACTTGCTTTGTGCTTTCCACCCTTTTCCCTCCACTGCTTCTCGCGTTCTGCGCGAACGCCCCGTATGGACCACCATAAACCCTTCAGCCCTGGGCCAATTTCACCCTTGGTTAAACGCTCGTTGTATTCAGCGGCATTCTTTTGCCGAGTTTTGAATGATTTTAAAATTGCATCGGCAATGGGCAAGGCGCCGCGTTCTTCCTGGAGTCGATAAAGGTCTGATGACTCGAGTGGACGAGCATAGCCAAGTGAAAGCAGAGGCGTTATCCAGGTGAAAAATAGAAGACTAGCAAAGCCAGCCGTGGCTTCAGGGATTATATCTGCATCATGGATGGATTTCTTTGGGGGAGGAGGGCTACCATTTCTCCTGAATGGAAAGAGCCTGGGACACAAAGAGAAATTGGTAACGTTGCAACAATGAGCCTACAACCACAACATCGAGATGAATCTAGTGCTCACCAAGATATGAACGATTGCATGGTTCGACCATTTTCTGATACGGACTCTGATCTAGATACCTGAGCCTTTTCACTGGCAGCGGTGTCAAGCTTGACGTCTTTGAACTTGACCTGTTTTGAAGGTGCCATCAGCAGGTGTTGAAAGATGGTATACTAACACCAGGCCTTTGTGATTTGTCTCGTCATCGATAAAAAATGCTGGCATGTATGACCAGTTTCTACCTGTCACTACCTCGTATAGCTTAGAAACTCCGAGCACAATGGTAGAAGGCATGCACGAAATTGTGGCATGTGTGAGAAGTAAAGCTTCTATAGCCAATAAATGTATGAAGCGTATCTGTTTGGACAGCGAAATTTTACCTAGAATTCAAATTTGATTTGAAATCAGGATTGTATCATGTGAGTTGTACAGCGTTACGACGCAAGGAGGAGCGAAGACGTGAGCACGAAAGCGAAAGAGAGTCGTCTGTCTTCTCAGTCATTGGAGGTGGTGGACTTTGATCTCCTTTGTATAGTAAAACAGGGACCGGCTTGCATTTTGTGACTCCAAGATGCTCTGAGATCGCCCGTTGGACCAGGGGTCCCAAGGCATAGACTAGAGACAGACACAGAGGCAAGAAGCAGTCAGCCTCCATAGCTTAGTCAGCGACGAGCGCACTCAGTCAGCTCTGTTCATAGTGTAGATCATCATCATCATCATCGAGTTCTCTGCACACAGCCTTTGTCCTAGCTCACCGTGCTATTCAATGCTGATATCCGCTGTTTACGTATCTATC
Organism: Suillus americanus; assembly: GCA_016695465.1. Lineage (NCBI taxonomy): Eukaryota > Fungi > Basidiomycota > Agaricomycetes > Boletales > Suillaceae > Suillus > Suillus americanus. The sequence goes on from MU177904.1 coordinate 592,306, forward strand.
AATCTATCTATCTGAGTTGTTAGCTATAATGGTCCCCTATCAACTAGACCTTCACACGGAAGTTATATCCGCGCACCTGATGGCGCGCCGCCCTAGGGTGACCCACCCTCCCCTACTCAGAACATTAGTCTTGAATCGGATAGCAAACGGAGTATTGTTAAGGACCCCGAACCGAGGGGGAAAGTGTGAAAGCTGTCTCTTTGTCAAGGCCCGCAGCGCTGAGGACTCGTCAAGCTGCTGTTCTTCGAACCTGTAAAGACGTCGGTCAGCACAAGTTAGGGATGATAGATTCACAAGTGCGATGCACACAGCAGCATATATGAAGGAGTTTATGTCGATTTAGAGCTTACATGCCAATGGTTCTTGGGCATGAACGGTTTGCGGGAGCTGAAAGACACCAAGTTGATATGAATTACTGAGCGACTGCGATGATATGTGCGGACTTACTCCCGTGCATATATAGCTTGTAGACATTTCGTTATCTTGTCGCGTACACCTACCCAACGGAGATTCAGGCCTGGTGCATCGCCCTCCTGAATCTTCGATTGATCATCCCGCCAGCAAAGAGCAAACGTGATGTTAAACAGTGCACGAGAAAAGGCCATCAGTTCGTCCAAAGTCATTGACGTCCGGGAGTTGTAGAAAAGCTCGTTATCACGCATCGTCGAGAGAGATTGAGTATAAAGCTCGGTGAGCAGTAGTAGATGTGGCCACGCTGACGCCAGCGAGGGGTCTTGATCATAATCAGTATGATTCACTGCGGGAGGTATAAAGATGACATATTTTCATCTTTCCCGAGTGGAGAGTTCCGCACATAGTCGCGGTGAATCTCATGCACAAGTCCACCCCCTCCATATAGCAGCAGCGTACTCAGTATTTTGTCCTTCCGGGTAGGCCATACGGTGCGCAAGTTAACAAGCCATGATACTACGAGATCGGGAAGTGCGCCACGATCATGCTGAGCTGCATTGAGCAAGGCATTCAAGTGCGAAGGACTCGGAATTCCGAATCACTAGCGTCTGCCCAAGACATTGCGGGGGCGCGGGCATCGGATGCTGGCGGTGGATTGAGCGCGTGCACAGGGAGCATGCTCAGTGAAGTAGTCATGAGCTGGAGATATGTTTTCAAAGACGAAAGAGACAGAATCGCGTATCTTGGGTAGGTAAAAGCATACAGGTTGGCTATGAGATGCACATGAGATTGGAGAGGGATTGTGGAGACAAGGTCAGCAATAGAAGTCGACAAGAGTGACAATGAAGATGGAGGAAGTTTTGCGGAAAGGGCTGTGAGTGACGAGATCGGGATTCGATTTGAAAGAAGAGGGATTGTGGATGGCGAACGACCGAAAACACCGCAAAAATGCCTCTGACGAGCGATCTAATGTGCTGAGCAGGCGATATGAGTCCCACAAAGAAAGGTAGGGTTGGGGCATTCTTTGTCTCCGGCCCCTGTGGATGGTATAAAAGATATAGACAAGATGGGGCCAAGGAAACTCACAATAACAATAAATGAATGTAAAACCCGGCATACCCCTACAGTGTAAATTCTATACTGTGTTAGGTGGTCGCTGCGAGGCCCACCATCAGTCTTTCGGCATGTGTATTGCCATTAAGCACCATTCTGGGCCCTGGGGGAGAACTATTCCGTTAAGACGTGATAGTAGATACCAAGGACTCACCAGTAGCACAAAACTTAAAAAAGCAAACGCCATCACACTGATGTTCGGAAAAAAGGAAAACTGATCATGTCTCTATATAGTAGAACTGTGCGCCACAGCAATGCTCTTCATTGAAAGGAGCTCTCGACAGACCACAGTATGTCGGCACCACCCAAATATTTAATTGTGATCTGGGTAACTTTTGGTGTGTGTGATGCCGGATAGCCAGGCCTGCCAACACGCGTGATTCCGTTGGACCAGCAACCAATCTTCGTGGGTCTAAATTTGCACGGGCGCGGATGCTGCTAGTAAGTAGTAGGTGCTGCTGTCAATGATCGTGACCCTTGACGATTTTTTTCCACAATTTGACAATTTTACCTCCTGGTACTAGCTACATCGTTACGGATAACGAGAACGAGGACGGATGCAGCACATCATGTTGGTAGAGTGCTACTTACCACAAGCCATTCTCACGTACTAATCCAGGGGAGCGCATTTAAAGACACACTAGCAGGATCCAAGGGAAGGCAGTCTAAAACTCTGGTCGGTCATCGATGAGGCCTGAGGGGTGACACGAGGTGCGACCATCAATGTGTTGGCAAGGATCCGAGACGTCGGATTCAAACTCACTGGCCGCACTGAAGTTGGTTTCGATACTTTGGCACAACTTTGGCAAGCTTCAAGCTCAAGTTGCATATGTTGTCCTTTCAACTTCTGAAGCCCGTTTAGTACACACGTGACCGGCCCCAACAGTACGCCTAGTACTAACTAGTTCAACTTCATGTTCTCGCCATCATCGTGTTCAATAACCTGACGCTTTTTACATAAGTCCTGTACCCTCTAATTCTTCTTCAGTACTATGACAGACAAGATATCTCTGAAGTCAGCGCTTGCCGTTCTGGAGAATGGGCAATCTGACGAGCTCCAGACTCCATCGTCAATAACTGCGGTAACAGATCAAGACAACCTAGAGGAAGGAGAGATTTCCGAGGAAGACATATCAAGTACTGCTTCAACTCCTCCCCGAATCGCGGGCCAGCTGTTGAATATGTCAAGTGGCACAAGTCTTTCATCTGAATTTGTTCAGAGCTCCCGTTTATCTTCTCCCTCAATCACTGCCTGCGGTTCGACCGCGACATCAACAACACCACAATATTCGGATACGGCACCTAGTATGTCAACGCTTCTATTCTTCTGTAAATGAAATGTCGATTGAAATTTTCCTTGTACTAGTGACTCTCCAAGACCTGGATCACACCAAGAACCTCGTACTTGATCTCCTAGGTTGGGGCGTTTCTCCTGAATATCTGGTCGAGGCTGGTGTATCGGCGGGTGTAATATACAGGGTGTTTACCGATCTCAATCTCCGTCTTCCTACAAATCTTGTTCTTCCTCCCACTCGGCCCTTGCCGCCTTCTGGTATACGATAGGCGTCTGTTTCCTCACTGTTCGGACCTTCCGCGTTCTGTAATCGCTTTGTCGCCACTGTTTTCGATACTTTTTCTTCCAGCCTATCGAACCATTCGTTTTTTCGAGTTATGCACGGGAAGTCTGGATCCCCCGGTTCTTGTTGTGGGTTAACTTTACTGTAAGCTATTGTCATAATCCCCGAGGTATATGAAGGGTGTTCGAAGATTCCGTCACTCAATTCCCTATTCATCTATAGGTGATTTTGACCTGGTCGCATCGGTAGGTTTAAATATTTAACATTGCCTGCACCTATATGCATCCCACTGTTTCGATTCGTTTCATCACAGATATCCCAGTACGAATTTCAATCTACTAACCTTACCTTAGCTCAACCTTAGCTCGCTTTGCCTTTGTGTGCATCATGTGCTTGAGCGCTATCGGTGACTTGTGAGAATTTCTGTCAGTCTCTGCGTCCTCGGGTTGTGCATTACCATCATACATTCCAATCAGCAGTGGCATTTAGCGCTTAGCATCCGAAACTGCCTACAAGAGACACAGCAGACATTAGAATATATATGTGTATGGGGCAGAGGAATGGTCGTCGTCAATAATACATCTCATGACTACACGCCAATCGCTTTGTACATCATATGCTTCCACTTTTCCGTGCCGCATGCACATCTAGGACTGGCTGATAAGTTTCTCGAGATCAACGAGTTCACCACCACTAGTCAGGGCAGCCTCAATAACCGCAACGTCCTTCAGTGTACCAAGGGGGCTGCCAAGGCCATCATCTTTTCCATCCAAGGCCGCAAAGAAGCTCGCCTGCTCCAATTCCACGCCTCTGATTGGCTCATCAATAACCTCCTCCTTTTCGGGGCCAAGTACCCCATTTGTATCGCGGGTGGCCGACTTGATAGTGACGCGAAAAATGGGCTTCTCGACGTTGCGGATGAGGTCACGAGCCAGGGTTTGCTGAACCTCAAGCCAGCCATCTGTACCGGTGATGACAATACCTCGACCTGCGTCGGAACGAGATGGGCTGGGTGCAGCAAAACTGAGCTCGAAAATGCCATGCGAACCGTCCGCGTTCTTTATGATTGTGTTAATGGTATCGTGGGGGGCAAGCCACTCCTTGTTGAGCGATGCAAACCCGGACAGGTGAGTCATTGCACTTGGGAGTATGACACGAAGAGCTGCGACAGAGTGCTAAAAGCAAGTCAGTTGCGGCTCTCTGCAAGTATTCGGGACTGACCACACCGCCATCAAGCTATGCTCAGCCACGTGTCAGCTAGTTGAGGTGAGCACAATACGAATCTTACCAAGAAACCTCCTTGATACTAATCCGATAGAAGCGAAGACATGAACTTGTCAGACCACACATCAGCACGAGGATATTAATATTAACCTACGTCCGGAACAGTCCGCCACGGGGTCTTATACCATTTTGAATCCTTGTCGATGAAGTTGACGGTACGAGAGCTGAAGAAGGTAACGTTTCCTATCTTACCGGCGGCGATAGCACGGCCAGCGGCGATGAAAGCTGGCTCGGCCTCGAAATTTTCAGCTACTCTCCACACAAGCCCCTTGGGCTTATACTGTGCTTCATACTGAGCGATCAATTTGGCACCAGACGCGGCGTCCGGTGCAACAGGTTTTTCACTTAGTACGTGTTTGCCGGCAGCGAGTGCTTTCAAGACGATGGACGGCTGTTGGGTGATTGGGAGGATGATGATAACGGATGAAATGTCAGACCTGGCAAGAAGTGCGTCGAGATTTAAAGATGGATTTCCATCAAAGTAGACATCGGGGGTGGTGTTGAGGAGGGTTGTTGCTTGGGCAGCAAGTTGACGCGCGCTCTTCTCTGAACGCGAGTAAACGGCCTTAAGCTTTGGCGCGAGAGGGCCAAGTAGTTGTAGTGCAGGAAGGTGTGCTGTTGAAATATCATTGTTATAAGCCTTTTGAATGATTGGAGGATGAGTGAGTTTGCACACCTTCCTTGGCGAAAATACCCGCGCCAAGTATGGCAGTTCCGGCGGTGTTTGAAGCTGACATGTACAACCGACTTTGACAAGATGGGTTCGCAAACGTTAACAGCAACGGGGACGAAGACAAGTGCTATTACTATGTGTTGACTATTGAAGCGAGAGAGGATGTTATATGGTTAGCCTTCTGCAATTCACTATCACGGAGAAATATCGGACAGCACATGATGCACGATACCCACAAAGTGAGCAATTGCAACAAAGATATGGCTCACATGTTCAACACCGTTCGGAATACACTTCCGTGTGTACTCCAAAGCATGCGTTCTTTGGATTAAATTTGTATCTAATTCTTGTCAGGTGCCATGCAACCCGGCCCATTGAATCCCTTTACCATGATATCTCTTCCCGCATTTCTGTCACTACAATGAAACAGTAAGGCAGCGAACCAGTTTACATTGTCTGCTTTTCAAATTCCCAGTACACTCACCCGGATAATTGTCGGTTGCTTTGCTCAGAATCGTCACAGGAACCTCCATAATGGATCCATGGTAGCAGCATGCTCGGGTGGTTTAAGAGGCTTCACTCCTTGAATGTATACTTCACCACCCTCTACAAGTTGGCTCCCTATTTTATGACCTCTGTAGAAGTTGCAAATAAATTACCGAAGGACTTCATATGGGGGTTCGCTACTGGCAAGTTTCTCTACGTTTAACGCTGTCCCCCTGATCATCGTGTGTTAATGTGTTTTACAGCGAGTTTCCAGATCGAAGGATCCACCAATGTTGATGGACGCGGAAAGTCTATTTGGGACGACTTCTCGAAGCAAATTGGAAAGACAAAGGACGGCCGAGACGGAGATGTGGCCACCGATTCATACAGGCTCTGGAAGGAGGACATTGCCTTGCTTGCTCAGTATGGCGTCAAGTATTACCGCTTTTCCTTATCCTGGTCTCGCATCATCCCGCTTGGTGGTCGTAACGACCCCCTCAATCCCAAGGGCATAGCGTTCTACTCCAATTTCATTGATGCACTGCTGGAACATGGAATAGTCCCATTTGTCGTATGTGGAACATGTTCGGCTACTTCGGCGCGTTCTCACTATGCCTTTTCAGACTTTATACCACTGGGACCTTCCCCAGGCCCTGCACGACAGATATGGCGGGTGGTTGAATAAGAACGAGATTGTGCAGGACTATGTCCGCTATGCTGAGGCGAGTTGTCATATAATCTTCACGCGTATGTTTGAAATGAACAAAATATGGCTGCTAGGTCTGCTTCCGGGCTTTTGGAGACAGAGTCAAGCACTGGTGCGTACTCACAGTGATGGGGTATTCGGTAATTTTACCAACCATACATCTTTAGGCTGACAGTGAACGAGCCGTGGTGCGTCTCAATTCTGGGGTATGGAAGGGGCGTCTTTGCTCCAGGACGATCAAGTGACCGAGAAAGATCACCCGAAGGCGACTCCTCTACCGAACCGTGGATGTACGTCTACCACTTGCATCTGTCTGTACGCAATCGGCTTGCTGATTCCATGCTACCCCACAGAGTTGGCCACAACGTCATTTTATCGCATGCACACGCAGTCAGGCTTTATCGCGAGAAGTTTAAGGCCGCGCATGGTGGCCAGATCGGAATCACGCTCAATGGTGACTGGGCCATGCCATACGATGACAGTCCACAGAGTAGGTGTAATCTTTGTTTGCTGATGATGAGCGGATATTGATAATACGTGTCTGTGTTTTCAGATGTGGAAGCGGCCCAGCACGCCCTTGACGTAGCTATCGGTAAGTTCGGCCCCTGCCTGTAGCGTCTGGTCCGCACTGACGAACAGTTGATGCTATCGACAGGATGGTTTGCTGTGAGTTTCAAGTCGTATGCTTTGTCGAGTCGTTAATCAAATAAATGTTATTCGCCAGGACCCAATCTATCTCGGTCATTACCCGGAATACATGAAACTGATGCTTCAAGAACGTTTGCCGGAGTTTACACCAGAAGAATTGAAGGTCGTCAAAGGATCCTCTGATTTCTATGGCATGAACACCTACACCACCAACTTGTGCAGTGCGTTCATTTTATCCGCTTTGAGTCTCGTGTGCCTGAACTGTCGTTTACAGGAGACGGTGGCGATGACGAATTCCAAGGGTTGGTCGAGTATACTTTCATCCGTCCCGACGGCACTCAATTAGGTACCCAAGGTAGACGTCTCCTGCCTTCTAGATTTAGAAGCGGAAACTCATAGAGATGTTGTAGCGCACTGTGCCTGGTTGCAGGACTGTAAGTAATATGAATATGAAACATGGTGAATATTTTTCTGACATGGCTATATTGTGCCCCAGACCCCCGAGGATTTCGCGATGTGAGCATAACTGGGGTTAATGTGGAGAAACATGGCTGACGCCCTCTGACGCCCTTGGTTCCTTCGTGTCAAAATAGTTGCTTAATTACATTTGGAAGGTTTGCCCACCAGCTCATGGTGTGCATGCATTTCAGCTACTGACGGACATTTGACAGAGATATAAGCTACCTATCTAGTGAGTTATTTCGAGGAAGCAGCTGGTGCGATGCGCTGACCTTGATTTCAGTGTTACCGAAAATGGATTCGCTGTCAAGGATGAGAATTCGAAGCCGATTGAAGAGGCGTTGCAGGACAGTGACCGTGTGAACTACTTCAAGGGTACCACCGCTTCTCTCAAGGCCGCTGTGCTTGAGGATGGTGTCGATGTCAGAGCCTATTTCCCGTGGAGTATGGATTATTATGATTTGCGACTCAACTATTTTCTGATCGTCTTCTTTCCTAGGCTTTTTGGACAACTTTGAATGGTGGGTCAGAAAGATGGATGATATTCCCCTTCATTGATGTCTCCCCAGGGCGGATGGATACAGCACACGATTTGGCGTAACATACGTCGACTATGAGACTCAACAGCGGTATCCTAAAGAGTCTGCGAAATTCCTTGTTAAGGTTAGTTTGCCATAAAGAGCAAAGGTCGAAGGATGCTTACGCACCTCGGCAGTGGTTTGGAGATAACGTCGATGCGGGTGACAGGAAACTGCAATGAAAGGACTCTGCTGCTCTCGACCGCCTGAGCTTTGTTGGAGGACTGGTGTGCAATCGATTATGGATGTTCTTTAGAACCGAAGTTGTACCTATAAGTTAGTGAGGCGTCCCAGGAGGATTTAACTCGCTGCTCTTGTTTCGTGACTATTTGTTTGTTTAGAATTTCGCATACTAGTAGTATGATTGTCATTCGATGAATCGTTGTACTCTGTGCCCATGCAGCAGGTTGCATGGTCGTTCCTCGTGTTTAAGCGAGGGAAGGTGTTTGGGGTCCGCCGCCGCATGTTGTAGGTCCTTGTGAGCAGGCGATACGTTGCAATATTGTTGTGCGCTTCCAAAATCGTGTGATCAGGCTCAGAAACCTAGAAATCCCATTTACGAGTCGACGACTAGAGCATTATTCCTTGATTTTCATTCGATCTTTCCTTGGTCCATATACCTTGGATTTATATTCCCCCACACCATGACAAACTATGCTGTTGCTGCCCATCCATATGCCAGCCCAGCAGTGGATCCTACTGGTCACCATGAGCCAGAATCGACTTCCCATACACCAGAGGCCGACGACGCTGCAAAGAAAAGAAAGACCACGAAACGAAGAAAGGTTAACCACGCGTGCCTCTATTGTCGACGCAGTCATATGACTTGCGACGAAGGCAGACCCTGCCAACGCTGGTGAGCACCCATGAACATACATGATACGTACATTGTTGCATGTGCTCATGTCTGTAGTATTAAGCGTGAGATTGGCCATCTTTGCCATGACGAGCAGCGACAACCAAAGAGTGGTGGGAAGCAGAGTTCTGATGCTGTTCCAACTACGTCAAACGGTGTTGATCCTGCAAGGTCGATGACTCGTGCGTATATCACCATTTTGTATTCCCATGCTGAAAGCGTTCTATACAGAGCCCATCTATGGTTCGACAATGCCTCCTCCAGCGACCGCCGCATGGTCAATGAGTGTTCCTTCAGGCGCATTTCTGTATCAGCCCGAAACTTTAGGCAACGAATTCTCAGTCCTTACGTATGTCATTCTATGGTCACCCTGCTATCCACCCCACTCACTTGTTCCAGTGACTTCTTGGAAACCCTAGACGAGGGATCTTTCTTCACATCTCCAGCAGTGACCCCCTCCCTCATGCCTACTCCTGCATTCTCTCAGGCCACTCCATACATCTCAAATTCTACCTCTCCTGCTGAAGCGACATCCAATCCTCCAACACATCCCCCTGAGGCACTTGCTGAAGAGCCTGCACCCCCTCTTCTACCGTCTGCCACCAAGACAGAAAAGTTTCTGTTGACTGCTGCAGATCAGGAGTCAGGTACTCGCGACGAACGACTGAGCCGCGTTATTCGGAGCAAATACGAGGCAGGTCTGCTCAAACCGTATGATTATGTCAAGGGCTATGCACGATTGTCAAGGTGGATGGATCGCAAGTACGTCAATATTTTTCGTGTTGGGACAATGATTTGACACCTGCTCATCTTAAGTGTCTCTCGACAATCGAAGCAGCAAATTCTGCAACCATTGTCTGTGCTACGACCAAAGTTCCGAGTGAGCGAGGAGCCTTTATAATATTTGCTAAAGTTGCTAATCACACTTAGGCTGTTGCGCAATCCCTACGCGATATCGTAAGTTTGATGTTCCTGTTGACGCATTTTTGCGATTGACCACGTTGCAAGGACCTCGTATTCATAGAAGAGGCCTTTGAGCGATTACTTCTTGATTACGACCGCATTTTCTCAGCCATGGGTGTCTCAGCGTGTCTCTGGCACTGAACGGGTGAGATCTATAAAGGAAACCGCGAGTTTTCAGAACTCGTAGGCGTTGATGGATACATGATGCGAGACGTAAGTTGCCTCAATGCGACTATCAATGGCTGCAAGAGCTTATACCTTCTATGTAGGGCCGCCTCTGTATCTACGAGCTTATGGCAGAAGAGTCAGCAGTCAATTATTGGGAGGTGAGCGTTGTCTATTGTAACACGCTTCAACTTTTGACCACGTATGTTAGAAATACGGCCATGTTGCCTTTGACTCTTCTCAGAAGGCCGTACTCACTTCTTGCGTGCTACGTTATAAACCCCTTATCAATACCCAGTCGCAAACGCTGAAAAAGGAGGATGTCCCCAATGAGGAGGGCTTCGTAAACTGCTGTTTCTCATTCACCATCAGACGGGATAAGTGGGGCATACCGAGTATGATCGTTGGAAATTTCATCAAGTGCTGACGGGAATGCTGGTGGTTGGAGGTTATTGTGTAGAGAAGTAACGAGTTTATCTTGTAAGTTATGATAAATCACAAGTTTCAGTTAGAAAGGGTTCCTGGTGTGCTGACTAAAATTCATAAACTTCTCCCACTCTCCGAGCTTCAGAACTTCTCTCCTGTAGACGTGCTTTGAAGCGTGCAGCAGGAAATGATCAGACGATGCCAAGGGTAAATTTCGTCCGCCCGTCCAGCTTTTCGGTTCCCCGTCACGGTGGTTTGATCTATTACTCGCCTCTTCATCCTGGCTTCGAGAAGCTGATGAGCAGTTGGAAAATAACACTGGTATGGTCCCTGGCAGGTTGTCTGTCGATTTTAACTGTCATACTCAGGTCTAGTGTTAACGATGGCATACTCAGAAGTCGAGGACCCTGAAGTCTGCAGCGGTGGACATATCAACAAAAGGTCCAGCTTCTTCTATGACTGGGGTCAGAATATCGTGGCCGGGATGGATGAGGTTCACACAACGACCAAGGGCACGCTTTCACCCGGTACCAATGAGCTAGTTCCCGCTGTTACGAACAACACTCTCGCAGGGGTTGATCATGGAGGAAATAGTAGGTATTTCTTTCGTACCTGCAACAAATCGCGATGACGTTAGCAAGGAGATCGCGAGGTATAATTGAAGGTGATCTAAACTGCGTGCAGATCTTGGGGCCCTCCCTACCAGGTCTGTCCTTGCCCGCATTTCTGAACTCACAGCACTTAGCAATACCTGCTGTCAGTTTGATGCAAAAAATCGTATCCTGAATCGCAGTGATTCATCGGTGCATCAGGGCATTCTTCAGAGCATGCTTAAGAGAGTGACATTTGCAAGTATTGCTAACCCCTGTGCGGCGCGTGTGGGAGGAGTCTCGACAAAATGAAAGACCAAATGAAACGACGGTGCCAGGCTGGCTCGTCTACCAAACAACTAACTCTAACAGACCTCGAACTCTATGTCACCTGCCCTATGCCGACTCACGGAACCTTGGTATTTCAGCGTCAAACCTAAGTGCAAGTGTGAATACAATTGAAATGGGTTGCGTGTCGATAAACGCACCAAGTCCAGTTATGCCTTGTCACTGTTCCATGGTAAAGTTTGCCTTGGGAGCGCGCCCACCCACGAATTGCCAAAGAAAGCGAATCACTGGGAACCAGATAGTTGTAACGGAAGACGGTGGTTGCGATGAGTTTGGTATCTATTTCTGGTATACTGAGACTGGCGAGACTGGATGGCGTGGTCAATATTGTCCAACCGTTCTGGGTTGAGGGGTCCCATGAAAATTGTTCTGAGGATGGGGACAACGCTGTACGCGGCGTAACTCCCGATGTATCCAGCGGAACGGTCCAACAGTGACGATCGCCGACCCATCGTGTCACGTTCGGGAGGAATGGAGATTCATAGGGCTGCGCGAGATCCCCTGGCCTAAGCACTGAATAGGCTCTCCAACCTCTCTTGATATACTTTGCGAGGACATCCGGGCGGTGCCTCGATCCGGGGATTTTGAGTGCGCTTCGGTCCTCGAATGTTGCGATTGGGTAGAATGAATATGCCGCATCGAAAGTAATGATGTTCATAACGCAAGCTGGAACCGAGAGCATCAAAACTCATGTGAAAGAAAGAGAATAGTTTGGACGCACTTGAGTGATATTTCATGATAGTATCGATGGGGTTGTAGGTTGTCTGAATAACTTGGACCCGGAGCTCTACATGCT